>MU715419.1:0-71420 GCA_026770625.1 Nicotiana glauca
TTTGTCATGATTTGAGTATGTTCAGACCGCCCATCATTGGTGCGTGGATTATGCAAGTTGTGGCTTAGGCCTGTAATGAGGCGTCATATCACCAGAGTGGTGCATTGAATTCGAGGGATCGTTGGAGTCATTAATGAACGCGAACATATTTGATTGCAGCTTGTTGGAAGAATAATACTGAAGTTCGAGTTTATTCTGAATATTGACGTGAGGTTCTGATTTTGGGTATGATTTCGGAAATCTGCTGTGGTATTAGTCAAAAAGGGAGTGGTTTCATGAGTGGTTGATCTGAGAAATGGTTACGGTTTGCTGTGTGTTTCATTGCCATTGATAGGATATGAAGTGTTGGAATGGGGCTCTAGCTATTGAGAGGTTTCTATTGGTATATGGTTGTTGTGGACAACTGCTGTGAATTGAAGTTATCGTTTCAAGTGCCGGATTATGTGGTATATCATGTGATTTCATTGAGGTTGCAAGTATAGATTATTACAGCTGGTTCGGGACTATTCAAGTATAGGTGCGAGGTTTGATCGTATTGATGGTTTCAGAAGTGTAAAGGGTGTTCTGTGAATCATGGGCTAGACTAGATGGGGTAATTTCAACCATGTTGTGTTGTCAGACCTATAAGAGATAGGGTGACGAGGGATCACCCCGGGTATATGCTTGGTAAGGTCATTTAGCTATTGGTTAGCTTTTAGGACAACTCTGGGTACGCTCGAGGACGAGCGTTTTTTTAAGTTGGGGAGGATGTGACGACCCGGCCCGTCATCACGTGATTTACCGCCCCGTTTCCCCCATATTATGTTGTTATATGTTTCAATATCAGTATTTGAATGAATCGGATAGAATTGAGTTGGTTTTAGTTGGAAATGAGGCACATAGTCTCTTAGAAGGAAGCTTGTTTTGGAAAAGTCAATCGGAAGTTGACTATATAGTTAGAAGGCTCGGATGTGAATTCTGGTGAATTGGTTAGCTTCGGGGGATGATGTGATGTAGGAGTGCGATCGAAATTGATTTAGGAGGCTCGATGTAGAATTAGGCTTGAATTGGCGAAGTTTGAATTTTGGCGAATTCCGGTTGATAGGTGAGATTTTGATCCGAGGGTCGGAATGGAATTCTGAGAGTTGCATTAGCTTCGTTAGGTGATGTTGGATATGTGTGCAAAATTTAAGGTCATTCGGACGTCGTTTGGTCGGGTTTTTGATCGAATGTGAGTTTCGGAAGTTTAAAGAAAACTTAGGCTTGAATCCGTAGTGAATTGGTGATTTTTGTATTGTTGGACGTGTTTTGATCATTGGAATAAGTTCGTATGATGTTTTGGGGTAGTTTGGTGTTTTTCGTTGAGGTCCCGGGGGCCCCGGGGTGATTTCGAATGATTTTCCGGGAAGTTTGGACTTAAGAATTTCTACAAAAAATGCAACAACAGTTGCAGACTAATTTTAGTCTCCGCGTTCTCGTTGATAATGTCGCGTTCATGTAGGTATGGAGTTTGGGGTCTTCGCATTCTCGTGAAGGGCAACGTGTTCACGTAGGCCTGTGAGGTTGGCCATCGCGTTCGCGGGAGAAGGCTATGCGTTCGCATAGGAGAGGTAAAGGGCCAGCTTGTTTTGTTCAGTGCGTTCGCGTAGGATAGTATGCATTCGCGTAGTAAAGGAAAAGGGGGCATCACGTTCGCGAAGTCAGTTATGCGTTCACGTAGAGTAAAAGAGGGCCCAGTGGATTTTGTTAATCGCGAATGCGTGAGGACCCACGCGTTCGCGTAGAAGAAATAACTGGGCGTCAGTATGGTTTTAAAGCATCGGCGACCTATCTCATATTTCCTCCATTTTTGCATCACTTTGAGAACTTGTTGGTAGATTTTGAAGGGGATTTTGACGGGAAGTGATTGTAGGCAAGTCTCGTGGCCTAGAAACACCATTTAATTGAAGATTCGTCCTTTAATTCTCTGAAATTTGGGTAAAAATTGAAGAAACTAGAGTCGATTTTTTGAATGTAAATTTGGGATTTGATGGCCCATTTGAACACCGATTTTGATGAATTTTATATGTACGGACTCATGGCGAGACGAGGATTCCGGTGATGTAAATTTTGTAATTTTTCGAGAAGCGAGCCCAGGGCTCGGATTTTGCTAGTTTCGAGATTTTTGCTATATTTCGATTGTTTTCGATTGGGTGTTGTACCATTGGTATATTGTGATGTATTCGATCTGTTTTTGGCTAGACTCGACGCGCCTGGAGGCCGATTTGATGGGCAAATGCATCGCAGGCTTGAGATTTCGCTGATTCGAGGTGAGTAATACTTGTGAATGATATCCTGAGGGTTTGAAACCCCAGATTTGCACATCATAGTGGTGTATTATGGTGACTTGCACGCAGGTATGAGCGTGGGGTAGAGCACCATTAGGGATTGTGACTTGGTTCGTCTCGGTTGTGGATTTTACTACGTAATTGACTGAAACTTGCTAGATGCTATCTTGAATTGGGCTGATTGCCATATTTTGGGCTTCGTGCCGGTTATTTGAACCCTGCAAGGGTTATTATCACCGTTTTCATTACACTTAGGATATTAAATGATTTCAGTCCTGAGTTAAACACTATTTTGATATGTGCAGTCATATTGCTAAGGTTTAAAGACTTAAATTGCATTTTCTGATGTTTTGAGTTAAAAGCTATTACTTGACATTGCCCGAGTGGCTCATTTGCATGTTCTGGACTGAGATATGGATCGGGCTGCACGCCGCAGCAGTATATACATATACATGCATGGATCGGACTGCACGCCGCAGTAGTATATTATATGGATCGGACTGCACGCCGCAGTGATATATTATATGGATCGGACTGCACGACGCAGTATTATAGTGCTTGGGCTGTAGGAGCCCCTCCGGAGTCTGTACATACCCCAGTTAGCGCGGGTACCCAAATGGACCGGGCTGCGCGCCGCAGTGGTCATGTGCATTGCATTGCATTCATGCATTCATTCTTGTTTGTACTACGTGGCATGACCTTTAGCACTCACATATCATTGGCATACATGCTATTACTTGCCTTGTTGACTAGATACCCTGGTGTTATATGTTAAGGAGTGCTGTGCCCAAGGGGCTGATTTATGTGCCGACTTGCACTATCTGATGTAGCATTCATATGCTTGACTGTTGGAAAAAGGATATTTGTAAAAGAGATTTTTAACTGAGCTTGANTGAATTGGGTTAGTTGGCTGGCCTTGTCTTCACGAGAGGTGCCATTATGACCAGGTATGAAGATTGGGTCGTGACATTTTGTCCTTTGTCTGGTCGTTTTTGTCATGTATTGTTTCCTCAGCGTGATACCTGAGTAATCCTTCTAGAGTCTAGCCTTCCTCCCATAAGATATTTGTCTGTTGTCTTATCCAAAAGTCTGCTTGGTGTCATTTCTTTGAGTTTAGATTAGGACTTGAACTCACAATTTTATTTATCCAGGTAAGATATGGATTTAGTTAGTGAGAGACCTGACAAGAGGCCGATAGGTGAAGAGCACTCATCTTTTCAAATTGTCGTCAAAGTGCCCAGTTTATTAAAGCGATGGTGGAACAACATGGATGGATTTGAGCAAGGAAAGATCAAGGATTAATTGAAAAACTTGGTAAAAATTATGGAGATTAAGCCCAAACGAGAACTCATCGAGCCTTTGGTTTATTTCTGGGACCCAAAGAATAATGTGTTTCATCTCAATGGGTTTGAAATGACTCCTACCTTGGAGAAATTCGCTGAATATACAGATCTGGGGCATAAGAGTCGAAAAATAGACTTTTGGCTCCCAAGGATGTCACCACCAAGTTCCTTGAGCAGATGTGGATCAGACGCACTAAGATAGCACATGTGGCGCAAGGGCAGGTCCACCTAGATTTCTTGTATGACAGGTACAGACATGAAGGGGGGTTCTCAGAATATTGGATGAAGCTGGTTAACAAACAAAACCTTTATAAGTCATCTTGCCATCTGTGTCTGATCTTGATAAGGCTTTGGGGTTATCAGCCATATGCTCCCATGAGAGTTCTTCGTCAGTTGGGTCACAAACAAATAGTGCCCCCGGTAGAGACTATGGAAAAAATTATCTAGGAAGCAACATAAGAGGATTCCATTCGTGAAGCTTACGCTCAACGTGTTTGGAATGGCACTAAGATACTCGAGCGTGGAACCATGGTGCAGATCGAGAATGGGGTGAGCTGAATCCTTCTTATCTTGAGTGGTTCTATAATCAAGATGCTCTCGCAAATAGACCAGGGACAATCGTGAAGAGCACTGCAGAGTGGGAGGCTGAGACTCGAAACAGAGTTGGGCTAGCTGTGGAAGAGATGAAAATGGGTTATGAATCTGCCTTTGGAGCACTGCAAGAAGAGCTCGACATCGTTAAAGTAGACAGGGATTTGCTGTATGATGCTTTTGATAAAACGAAAGCTCAGTGGGAGCGAGAGAAGCAATCACTCAAAGCCCAAATTTGAAAGAAGAACATAGTCACAATTGGTCAGCAACAAGAAGAGTGAGAAGCCGGGTTCAGGGTAGTCCGTGATCATGAGCGCATGAGGTACGCTCTACTAATCCAAGGTTTAAGGGATCAGTTAGAGGGAATTGAATCAAGTAAGGAGTGCCAGATCGCTGAGTTTGAAATAAAAAGACACCATTACCAAAAGGTGATCAATCAGTTAAAGGGGGAGCCATTAGAAGTTCGGTGCTAGAGAGATATGGCCTTGGAGCGAGAGCATGATGTGCTGGATCTAGCCAAAACTCATGGTTAGCAAAATCAAGAGTTGCATTTGGTTCAGGATTACATTAAGAGAAAAGATCCTCGAGGTAGCCACATATACTGCCCGAGCTTATAGGAGTTTCCAGGGAATGACGTCCGAGCAGTTTGCAGAAGTATCACTTAACGTCGCCCCTCACATATTTGTATATTTAGAGAGGATATACCGCGACTTTAGGGGTCAGCCGCAAGAATAAACTCCATGACTATAGTAATGCTGGTGGATTCTCCTGAAGAATTTTAGATCTTCTTTTAGCTGGTTGTCCACTTTGACTGTTCCTTTGTGGTCTCTGAGTCTGTAAGAGGCTTTTGTTGTTTTGAGTCTTGTTATTTTGCCTTTTTTCTTAAAAAGTCTATTTGAGTCAAATTTGGTCTTGTTTAAATGTTTATCTTTATGAAATTCTTGTTTTTAGTCTTGTATCAAAAAAGAATAAAAATCAATGAAAAAGATTTTGTTTTAGAAAAACTTGAAATGAACCAAAAAGATGTTTGTTTTGGGAAAAAAAATCAAATGGTCGTGTCCTTGAACTATGTAATGATCTGATTCATGCGCTGACATGATACGTAGGCAACCCCCAAGTGGTTCGATCGAAATATTATTCAACGACTCTAAAATGAGGGATGAAAATGAGGCAAGTGAAAAGAAAAGCAAAATAAATGAGAGAAGAAAATAAGAGCATCAGTAAGAAGCAACCTTATAAGCCGGAATAAAACATGAAGCCTTCCGAAAGCATGTTAGAAATGGTGACAATGTTAGGTACATGGCATATTACGTGTGATTCATATATGTAAAATGATTAACCCTAACACGTTTGTTGTCTCTTATATCTAGTTTACGGCGGCTGGTTTGTGGTGAAACTGGCAACACATCATTACTTCACCAGATGTAAGGGAAAGGTAGCAATGACTAACAATGATAAAATTGGCGTGGTCGATGACGACCCCTAGGGTCAGCAGATTGAGCAAGAGTCAGAGGAAGTAAGAAGATTGAAACATTAACTGTCTGATGTGTATCAGGCTTGGGTCTCCGGTCAGCCTCCGCCTCAAGGTCCCTTAAAAGGAACTTCCACCATACCCCTGGCCACTCAACCACTGCTCCATGCAACGAGTGATCACATTTTACCACCACGGTATGTGCCAAACTACAACTTTTATGCCGCCCCTGCTACCTTTAATGTGCAACCTCCAGCGGCACCGGTCAGGAACACCCCGCTTGTCATGTCTGGCACACGGGTATATACAATCTCGCCACTACCTCCTGTGACAATCCCAAACAACAAGCTGACATCTCATGCTTATGATGGGCAATACTACTCTCCAAATATTGCTTTCAGAGTCGCGGCTCCATACAATCAGATTCCTCAGTACGAGTCACCAGTAGAAAATGAAAAGCCTACCAATACGGGTGAGCTAGATGAGATTGCCAGAAAAATGAAAAGTCTTGAATAGAGCATAAACAACGAACATGGAATAGGTGGTCATAAAAGCATTTCATTTAATGATCTATGCATATTCCCTCACATCCATTTGCCACCACGGTTCAAGACCCCAAAATTTGATAAATATGATGGACACAGCGACCCTATCGCCTACTTGAAAAGGTACTACAACCAGCTGAGGGGTGCAGGTGGGAAAGAAGAATTGCTGATGGCTTATTTTGGGGAAAGTCTACTGGGGGTAGCCTACGACTAGTTTGTTGACCAAGATATCTCTCACTGGTATTTATGGGACAATATGGCCCAGGACTTCGTCAAACACTTCCAGTACAACATAGATATTGCGCCATATCACAACTCCCTGTCCCATATGAAGAAAAAGCTGACTGAAAGCTTTAGGGAGTATGCAATCAAGTCAAGGGAGCAAGCGGCTAGAGTCAAGCCACCCATGGATAACCACGAGTTGATCACTATTTTTCTGGAGGCTCAAGAGCCTGATTAATTTCAGAATATGATGTCCGCGATGGGTAGACCTTTTGCAGAAGCAATCAAAATAGGGGAGATGGTCGAAAATGGCCTCAAGACTAGCAGAATTGTAAGTCAAGATGCTCTCAAAGCCACCACCCAAGCAATCCAAAATAGGTCGGGAAGTTTGGCAAATAGAAAGAAGAGAGACGAAGGGTCCATGATGACTTTGGGATCCAAGGAAGTTCAAAGAGGGGCATCACACCATTATGTGAAAGTTCAGCAGGGGAAATACAGTTACCCCCAATATTATTATCCACCGCCAATATCTTAATACTCTATGGGCCCACCACAGTATACAGTGTTCAATGATCAATCCTATGCTCGTCCTTCCAATTAGCAGGTACGGGCACCAGCTTCAAGGATTCCCCGACTTCAGCAACAAAATTTTTGTACAATGCCTGTCCCAGGAATGATTATGGTCGAGAGTAGAGGCCGACAGAAAAATTCACTCCATTAGCTGGATCATACTCTAGTCTATTCTAGAAGCTGAAGCAAATGGCCGTGATTGGACCCATCGCTCCCCACCATATGCATCCTGGTTCACACGGATTTCAAGCAAATGCTAGATATGAATATCATTCAGGTGCCTATGGCATAGCACTAATGAATGTTGGACTCTAGAAAGAGCCATAGGAAGACTAATTACTGATTGTAGTGACAAATGGCGAGGACACTCCTAATGTGACCAAAAACCCCTTGTCATTACACAGTGATGTTCACTTTGTAGGAATGATTGGCCGAGATCAAGAATACAAGTCGGTTGGTCGAGCAGAAATGATAGCGGGAACGATTCAAGAAGGACAAGGACTAGAAATAAGTCCAAGCCGAGATGTGCGGTTGATTGTGAAAGGCGCCCCGAGCTCAAAAAAAGCAACTTTATTTGTTCCCAAGGTCTAAAGGTTGGAAGTTCGCTCCAATGTTCCAAGCCCAAGTTTGTATGTCCTTGGAGGCCACCCCATTACAAAGCAGAATCAGGGCGGTATGAGTGGTATTACAGATCCGATCACAATCAAACCTGTCATGCAACCCCTGTGACAAACATGAAAACCATTCCTTGGAACTACAATAAAATTGTGATGACATACAAAGGCAAGGAAATCATAGAAGAAGTGGGGGAAACTAGAGGTATGACTCGATCGGGGAGGTGTTACTCTCCAGAAGAGTTGAGGAAGGCCAAGCAAATCAGAGAAGGCCAATTGCCAATAAAGAAACCAGTCACTGAAGAAGAGCCAGAAGAGTTTTTGAAAAAGATGAAAGTTCAGGATTACTCAATCATTGACCAGCTAAGAAAGACTACTATCCAAATCTCTCTATTATCTCTACTGATACATTCAAAAGAGCATGCTCATGTACTAATCAAGATCCTGATCGAGGCACATGTCTTAGAGAAGACCACAGTGAATCAGTTAGAGAAGATGGCTAAAAGATTTTTTGAGGTGAACAGAATCACCTTTACTGATGGTGAGCTCTCCGAAGAAGGAGCAGGGCACAATAAGGCTTTACGCCTGACTTTGAAATGTGAGGGGCACCACGTAAAGTGAGTCAAAGTTGATGGGGACTCGAGCGTAGATGTATGTCCTCTCTCTACCTTGAAAAACATGAAGATTAATACATATAGAATCCAACCAAGCAATGTCTGCATTCAGTGTTTTGATGGCTTAGCGAGAGATACCATCGGGGAGATCAACCTCACCATGATAATTGGATCGGTTGACTTTGAAATTGTCTTCAAAGTAGTGGAAATGGACACTTCTTATAACTGTCTTCTTGGAAAGCCATGGATCCATACAGCCCGAGCTGTGCCATCCACCTTGCATCAGATGCTCAAATTCGAACATGACAGGAAAGAATATTGTTCACGGGGAAGATGAGTCTTCCATTTATAAAGACACGTTAATCCCTGTTTTGAGTCCAAGGCAGGGTGTGAGTCCATTATCTATAAGGATTTTGAAGTGGTTGTTGTGGACCATGTTGAGGAAGGAAAGCCCATTTTTCATCCTCGTATTTCTGCCACGTCTGTAATGGTGGCTTCACTTATGCCGAGACAAGGTTACGAGCCAGGAAAAGGCTTGGGGGCATTATTGTAAGGAATTTTGGAGCCCATTTCTCTATTCAGTAACCATGGTACTTTTGCTTTAGGCTTCAGGCCAACACAACCAGACGAAGCCAAAGCCAAGCACCTCAAAAAGCACGGATGGTCTTGAAACAACCTATCCATCACATTTTCTACACTTTTGTCAAGCCACGACTCCAAGAGGGTCAAAATTCCTTGGTACTGGAAAATGTTGATGAAATTTGCCATGGCATCAGCCAGATGTTTTTTGAAGTGAATATGATCCAGGATGGTGAAGGCACTAGTCGTGCCGATGTATAAATAATTGGCCCAGACATCATGCTCAACAACTGGGAAGAAACTCCTCTCCCTACAAGGAAGGAGTCTTGGTAGTTTTCTTTTGCAGCTTCTTTTTGTATTTTGGGTTACTTTCAGGGTTGTAATCTAAACATCTCAGTATGATTGTTTTTTTTTCATGTTAACCTTTCTATCCTTTCAAATTTAATGAAATGCAGTTCAGTTTCATATTAAGTTTTGTATCTTTTCCTTTTCCTAATTCCTGTCATTTTGTTTCCATTTCAATTTGTTAGTGCTAGCTTTAATGACATGCACGCAGAATTCACTCTCAGATTTTAAAAAGTTGTCTAATTTCAAAATAATGCATCTAATGGTTAAATATGTTGAAGATGAGGCCATTGAGGAAATAAAAAGAGAGTTGGAACAATTTGAAAATAAGCCTAAGCCCAACCTCAATGAAACTTAGCCATTAATATCAGAAGTCATTAAGAAGTTAGAGAAACAAAGATAAGCATTCACACTGAGCACAAAACCAGAGATGCCTTCATTCAACTTTTATTTGAATATAGAGATGTGTTTGCTTTGTCTTATGATGATATGCCGGGTTTAAGTGTTGATCTACATAAGCTTCCCACACATCCTAGTTTTCCACCAATCCAACAAAGCAACAAAAATTTAAAACAGACATGAATAATAAAATCAAAGAGGAAATAATGAAGCAGTTGGGCACCAATGTAGCTAGAGCTATCTGATACACCACCTGGGTGTTTATAATCAGTTGGAGAGGTATCAAATTGGAGCCATCTAAGCATTTGAGATTTGCCACCCCTGAAGAACAAAAAGAAAGTCATGAGTTTGCTCGGAGGTTAAACTATATCAGTAGGTTCATTGCTCAGCTCACAACCATGTGCGATCCCATCTTTAAGTTGCTGAAAAAGGATGTTGCTATTAAGTGGACGGACGATTGCCAAAAAGCTTTTGACAGGATCAAAGATTATCTGTCGAATTGGTGGACCTTTGTTTCTATATCCATCATTGATTGATAATTCCATTGGATGCGTTCAGGGGCAGCATGATGCAACAAGCAAAAAGGAACATGCAATGTATTATTTGAGCAAGAATTTCACCAGTTATAAAGTTAAGTACATCCGTTTAGAAAGGACATGTTGCGCCTTGACTTGTGTCGCTCAGAAACTGAGACATTATTTTTTGGCCTACACTACTTATCTCATATCCAGAATGGATCATTTGAAGTACATCTTCCAAAAGCCAATGCCCACTAGCAGGCTCGCAAAATGGAAAATCCTGCTCATAAAGCTCGACATCATCTATGTCACTTGCACCGCGATGAAAGCACACGATTTGGCAGATCATTTGGTAGAGAATCCAATTGATGATGAGTAAAGGACACTTAGCACACACTTCCTAGATGAAGAGGTAAACTCAATAGAGGTAGTAGTTCCAGACAATAACCTTATATGGAAAATGTATTTTGATTGGGCTGTCAATATCAAAGGAGTTGGGACCGGGCAATCCTCATCTCACCTATTGAACAACATTACCCTACAATGGCCCGACTTTAGTTCTTCTGTACCAATAATGCGGCAAAATACGAAGCTTATATCATGGTTTTGAAAATGGCCCTCGATCTGTATGTGCATGAACTATTGGTTATAGGAGATTCTGACTTTCTTATCCGGCAAGACCAAGGCGAATGGGAAACTTGAGATATCAAGCTTATTCCATACAGACAATGTGTGCAAGATCTGAGCAAAAGATTCAAATCCATCGAGTTCAGGTACATTCCCAGGTTTCATAACGAGCTGGTTCGTGCCTTGGCTACTTTAGTCTCGATGCTCCCTTATCCAGGCAACACTCATATTGATCCACTAGAAATCAAAGTTCAGAATCAACACAGTTACTGCAATACAATTGAGGCAAAACCAGATGGTGAACCATGGTATTATGACATAAAACGATTCCTAAAAACAAAAGAATACCCAGAGCACACCAAAGGAGATAAAAAAAAAAGAATTGTAAGGCGGCTTCGCTGGTGGTTTCTTCCTATATGGGGAGATTTTGTACAAAAGGACCCTAGATTTCAACTTGTTGAGATGAATAGGTGCCATAGAAGCTGAGCGGATCATGATTGAAGTGCATTCGGGGTTATGCGGACCTCACATGAATGGATATGTTTTAGCGAAGAAGATTCTGCGGGCAGGGTATTATTGGCTTACTACGGAGCGAGATTGCTTTAGTTTTGTTCGCAATTGTCACAAATGCCAAATTCATGGTGACCTGATTCACTCACCTCCTTTGAAGTTGCATCCCATGTCCTCTCCTAGGCCTTTAGTTTCTTGAGGAATTGATATTATTGGGCCAATCGAGCCAAAGGCTTCAAATGGGCATAAATTCATTTTGGTTGCAATTTATTACTTCACAACACCATATGTCGCTTTGGCATCCCGAAGACTATTATCACTAACAATGCAGCTAATCTAAATAGTCATTTGATGAAGGAGGTATGCGAGAAATTTAAAATTATGTATCGCCATTCTACCCCTTATCGAACAAAAGCCAATGGTGCCGTTGAAGCGGCAAACAAGAAAATCAAGAAGATTCTGAGAAAAATGATCCGAGGGCCCAAGCAATGGCATGAAAAGTTGCCTTTTGCTCTTTTGGTCTACCGCATGACTTCTCACACATATGTCGGTGCAACTTCTTATCTGCTTGTATATGGAACTGAAGCTGTAATACCAACAGAAGTCAAAATTCCCTCTCTCCGAATCATTGTGGAATCGGAGATTGAAGACACTAAGTGGGTCAAGACCCGATTAGATCAGCTAATGTTGATTGATGAAAAACAGCTAGTAGCAGTGTGCTTTAGCTAGGTATACTAGTAAAGAATGGCACGCGCTTACAATAAGAAAGTGCGTCCAAGGCACTTCGAGGTAGGCCAACTCGTTCTAAAATGCATTCTTCCACACCAAGTAGAAGCTAAAGGAAATTCCTCCCCAAACTGGCAAGAACCATACATCATCAAGAAAGTATTATCAAAAGGGGCCTTGCACTTGGTAGATGAGGAAGGACGGGTACCAGACATGACTATTAATGCAGATGCAGTCAAAAGATATTATGTCTAATATATACCTACTATGGAACTTTCACGCATGATTTTCTCAGATCCAGATAACGAAGGCTATCATTGCTCGCTATTCCTAATAGGTGTCACCCTTTTGTTAACCCTTTCGAGGCGTATTCATCTTCTTTGTTTTCCAGTTTTTTGAACCTGTGCACTTGCGGGAAAAAAAGGTCAAACAATGAATCTTCTGAGTCATTGAACTACGCCTGACCTGATTCTGAAAGGATACATAGGCAACCTTACCCTGGATTCGGTCCAATCACAACAAAAATCCATAATCCTAATACTCCAAAAATAGGGCAGAGGTTTGTTTTATATTATATTTTTCTGTAAAAATGGTTCCAAAAGTTGTAATTTAGTTCAAGGTTCTTTTCGCCTTTTTACCTGTTAAGAACTTCTGATTTATCTTAGAGAATGTTTGGAGTCCCCCTGCCAAGGGCGTTAGGCAACCTCTGCATACAGTAGTAAAAAAAATGAGAGTCTTATCAGTGAAAACCCGTACGAGCACTGTAAGGAGACGGTGAGCAGAGAAATGAGAGAGTCTTATCGGTGAAAACCTAGATAGGCACCATAAGGCGACGGTCAGTAGAAAAATGAGAGAGGCCAGTTAGCGAAAACCCGCAAACTAAAGGTCTTGGATACTCCATCATGAGCACAACCAAGACAATTTCAAGATGAACATTTGAGACGGACTTTGAGAATTAGACAACTCAGACGGATCAGGAATCTAGTCCAAAATGCATGTCATGATTCATTGAAGTCGGCATATACCTCCAGATAAGTCTCCCTATCCCTTTTCCCAGAAAGGGACACCTTTTGTTTAAGCACAATTCTTCTTCACTTTTAACTATTCTTCTATATTCACCTATAGTTTTTATTTTATCTCCTTTTGGTCTAATCTTGCATCAAAAGCGAAGCAAAGAAATAGCTGCAGAATTGGCTATAGTTTTACCGTAATATCAAATACAATTTGGGGCATATATGGCACTGACAAAGGCACGAATCCATCTGTGATCTCATTTGATAAGGTGAAAAGTGTCTCGAAGTAACGAAAAAGTCTCCTAAGCAAGACTCTCTTCATGGGAAAAGTTGATAAGCACTACAGACACAAACTGGTACTGGGTACTGGACAACTAAGTGTGATTTTAAAGGAAATTGCCTTGCCTTAGGGACAAGGGTTAGCGGTACCATGGAAATCCGTGTATGAAACAGTAAGGGTGATGATGAAAAGCCAAGGTCTCCAGAATGTGACACATAGTATCCGAACATCACGATACCATACTGATAGAATCGGTTCTTCGACAACAGTGGTTGTGAATTCAAACTACTTCGGGCATCAAGACCATAAACCAACCAACACTTTGAAAACTCATAAATTTTTCTTTGTTTGAAGCAGGAACAAAGTAGTGTATAATGGTGATTCTCAAAGGGTTGATGTCACTAAACGTAAGCTCCTTAAAATCTCCATTTTTCTTTTATTTTCAGCATGCATCACTACAGTCCATACCTCCTATTTTCGTAGCTTAACTCAGGTAGAACCTTTTTGCCTAGGGGATCCAGTGCATAGTTCTGGGTAGATGTACTCTTTGCTCAGATTATTTTATGTATCTTAACTCAGGTAAAACCGTTTAGCCTAGGGGGATCCATCTCATACTTTCAGGTAAAAGTAATCTTAGCTCAAGATGTTTTATGTAGCATAACTCAGGTAGAACCGTTTGGCCTAGAGGGATCCAGCTCATAGTTCTAGGTAGAAGTACTCTTCGCTCAGGTTGCTTTACGTAGCTTAACTCGGGTAGAGTATTTTGCCTAGGGGTATCCAGCTCATATTTCCAGGTAGAAGTACTTTTTGTTCAGACTGTTTTACGTAGTTTAACTCAGGTAGAACCTTTTCACCTAGAGGGATTCAGCACTTTATCTATAATACAGGGCGCCAATCCCTGGTTACATCCATTCCTAGTGATACAGAGCGCCAACCCCTGGTTACATTTTTCCTTTCGGTAATACAGGGTACCAACCCCTGCTTACATTCCTCTTCAGTAATACAGGGTACCAACCCCTGGTTACATTCCTTCTAGTAACATAGGGCACCAACCCCTGGTTACATTCCTTTTCAGTAATACAGGTATCAACCCATGGTTACATTCCCTTCTAGTGATATAGTATACCAACCCTTGGTTATATTCCTTTTCGGTGATACAGGGATCTAATCCCCTAGTTATACCCCTTTTTCGGTACCAACCCCTGGTTACATTCCCTTCCAGTAATACAGGGTACCAACCCCTGGTTACATTCATTCCTAGTGATACAATGTACCAACCCCTAGTTATATTCCCTTCCAGTAATACTCAACCCCTGGTTACATTCCTCCTTAGTAATACAGGGAGCCAACCCCTGGTTACATTTCCTATCAGAACTACAGGGTACTAATCGCTGGTTATATCCCTTCCTAGTGATACAGGGTACCAACCCCTGGTTACGTTCTTTTCCAATAATATAGGGTGCCAACGCCTAGTTATGTTCCCTTTCAGTAATACATGGTACCATCCTCTAATTACATTTTCTTTGGTAACACAAGGTATTATCCCTCGTTGGTTGCATATCCTTACATAGCTAGTTTATACTACTATCTTTGTCTTCATTTTAAAAAATTAGATAATTCACAACTTTCTCTAATAACTCACAAAATTTTTCTAGTACCAAACTCGGGCAGAAAATTTTTATTCGTTTTGTTCGTTTGTGATTGCTTTGCAGGACCCTGCCGTAAAACACATATTGTGGCGATTAAAGCTTGAAATTTCAGTTCTCATCAAAAGAAAGAAGATATTTGATCATAAGACAGTTGGAGTTAGTTTCGATGATGTGTCGGCAACTCGACGTCTCAAGATTCATTTTCTCAATTTCGGATCAGGAAAGCAAGCAACTGAGATTGAGCTATAATATTTTCTTCAAAGAGCATCAAGATCCAAATTAAGGTCAAAATGCAAGCGAACAAGTCAAAAATCAAGATTTGACTCCAGAAGACACAAAGATATGAATTTGTTAACTCTTAGTTTGCATACATATGTAATTATCCTCTCTTTTCCTTTTGATGTAAGCAGTAAGTAATAGTAATAGCAACAACAGCAGTAGCAGCAGTCTTAAATCCAGTATTCGGTAGTCCTAGCTACCAAATTTTACCAGAACTAAACTGACCTGATTCCTTTTTATCCAAGGATATGTAGGCAACCTCGGAAGAAAGGTTCGGACCTTTTTCAAAAAATTATTTCATTACAGTCATATGTGAGCAAAAATTAGTCATGACATTCACTATCTTTGCACAAAAACTCTTCATGTTCTCGAGCAAAGAGGGGCAACTGTAAATGCCTAATTTCTGCTCTTTTCCATTTCTTTTTTCTTTTTTTTATTATGTGTATATGTAGTTTTTAGGAATTGACTATATTTTAATTAAAAGGGGATAAGGAATTAGGCTAGCCTTTTTGAAGACGAAATCGGCCCAATTTGGACCAAAATCGGCGGCCCAGGACCCGGTCTAGGTTATGTGGTATGAGAGATGCCTCAAAACTACATCATTTTGATAAGTGATCTGAGATTAAATCTCATTCATTCATATCACTTTGATCTAAGGCTTCTAATTCACTCTCACTTCATTTGGTGAACACGTTTGGGATTAAAACGTATTATGATTTTGGTTCTCAATAAGTGAACATGAGTACGATTAAAGATTATTTGGACTCGTGGCTTGATCTTGGTTATATTCTTGTTTGCAGAAAGTTCTCATAATTTTATTTTAAAAAATTTAGCCACTTTTTTATTTTGTGCACTTTGCTCGAGGACGACCAAATGTTCAAGTATGGAGGTATTTGATAAGTATATATTATATATATATTTTAGGTACTTGTTGTATTACAAATATAAATATTTTATTTATAGATGTGGTACAATTTATTAATATATATTGCAGGAAAAGAAAAGAAAAGAAAAGGAGAAGAAAGAAGAGTGTTCAAGCAGAGACATCAAAAAGGCCAAGGATGGCATCCCCAATCCAAGGATGTCATCCTCAATTATAAGGATGTCATCCATGGAAAGAAGCATGTAGAAGAAATTGATTCAAGAGCTAGGGATGTCATCCTCAATCCAAGGATGACATCCCAGAGAAGTTTATGGGTGTAATTTCCTATAAATAGGCATGACATTTCATTAGAGAAAGAACCGTTCTTGTGCAGAGAACACCAACTTTAATATTGGCTTTGTTTTAGTTTTAAAAGTTATTTCTTATTATAAAATAATAAAAGAAGAAGAAAAGTATTGTAGAGAAAAGTAGGGAGAGGAATTCTTATTGCTTTTGGGATGAATTAAAATGGAATAGAACCATCTATTTATAGGAGAAAAGTGATTTAGTCACCAAGTAAGAAAACCTAGAATCTCTCTAAAATATAGACAGTCACCTTAAATAGAATTTTATTTATAATACTCCCCCTTGAATGTTCAATAGATAATGTGCCTCGTTTAAACCTTAACTAAAATAAAACCCAGTAGGAAAAAATTATAAAGAAGGAAAAAGAGTACACATATCTAACAATACGCCTTTTGGATGCCTCATTAAAAACCTTGCAAGGAAAATCCAGTAGGACAAAACCTTGGAAGGGAAAAAGAGTACAACGCATATTAACTCCCCCTGATGAGAGCATCAATTCACATCCTTAAGAATTTGCATTCCAATCTTGTGCACCATCTTCAAAATATCTTTGGTAGAGATTTGATAAACAAATCAGGCATATTAACTTGAATGAATTTATTACATCTTGAAATCATCATTCTTGATAGAGATGAATTATCTTCATATGATCTTATTAGAATCGTCAGTTCAATATCTTCACATAGAGGTAAAAACTCTTGCTATCATATTATCATGCATATAGTTATAGCAAGATACATTTGTGCACAAATTGCTCTGAGGAAGTGGTACTTCAAGATCAAGAATTGTATATGCTTCAAGAAACTTAATCCTTCATGGGTTGTCATATAAGTTAAGTCATATAAGCCGTATAGTAGAATTTAAATGCATATCAAGTTTTCATGTCAAGACATATAAGATATCGAAACGTGATTGCACATACCATTGACTTTATACTTTCAAGTATTTGAAGGTCCAAAATAACATGTCTTGCATATGAAACCAAATTCTACTTGAATTCTACATGTCTTGCATATGAAACCAAACAAATAGTAACCATTACGGCGTGCAGCCCGCTCCATTTACTTATCGTTGACGGCGCTCACTGGAGGTGTACAGACTCTGGGAGGGGCTCCTACAGCCCAAGCGCATCAAGCCACCTCGTGGCATGAATTTATTCTTGGTAAGTCATTGTTACCCGACCAAGACGCGTCCTACAGTGCCATTGTTACCACTGTCTAAAGTTTGTCCGCTCTGGTCAGTCATTGTTACCTGACTAAGACGCGTCCTACAGTGCCATTTTTACCACTGTCTAAAGTTTGTTCGCTCTGCTAAGTCATTGTTACCTGGCCAAGTGGGTACCCGCGCTCACTGTGGGTGTGCAGACTCCGGAGGGGCTCCTACAGCCCACGCACAATAATAACATAAGGCCTGAAAGCCTTCTCACATAGTAACATAAGGCCTAAAAGCTTCTCACATAACACTCAAGGCCTGAAAGCCCCCTCACAATATGCTCAAGGCTGAAAGCCTCCTCATATCACTCAACATATCCTCACATATGGCCCTCGGCCTCACTCAGTCCAGAAAATATCATAAGCCCCTCAGACATTTTTAAAACAATAGTTCTCAGCCTAAAATATCATTTAGAATATCATTTGAGTTTCAAATCTGTATAAAAGCGGCTGAGTCTGTAAAACAATAATTAGCCACAGGACTGAGTTTCAATATAAGTCAAAAACAGTGAGGAAATAGTGATAAAAATCCCCGAAGGGTTCAAATATTTGGTACGAAGCCCAAATATGGCAATTAGCCCAATTCATGATGATAACAAATCAGTTTCAGTCAAATATACAGTAAAATCATCAATCGGGACGGACCACGTCACAATCCCCAGTAGTAAAAGACCCCGCGCTCATTATCCAGCGCGTGTTTCACCTTAATATAGCACTACGATGTGTAATCCGGGGTTTCAAACCCTCAGGACATCATTTGACATCATTACTCAACTTGAACCGGCTATTTCTTTAACTCGGGACGCCTTTGCCCTTCGAATTGGCCTTCACGTGCGTCGAATCTATCCAAAATCAAAACGAATATGTCACATTATGCTGTAGGAACAATACCCAATCAAAAATAACTGAAAAACATCAAAATCCCGAAATTTGGCAAAAACCCGAGCCCGGTCCCACTTCTCGAAATTTAGAAAAAATTAACATCAACGGATTCTTTATCTCGCCACGAGTCTATACATATAAAATTTACCAAAATCGGACATCAACTCGACCCTCAAATCTTCAAATCTTATTTTCAAATCCTAGGCCTAAATTCTCCATTTACACCTCAAAAACATGTAATCTAGTCGGATTATTCGATGATAATTCAATATTATGGAGTAGAAATGATCACAAGTGACTTACCTCAAGATTTCCCATAATTTCTTGCTCAAAAATCGCCCCAAGCCGTGTTCTTTCACAAAAAAAAAGGTAAAAAAAGGAGCAGAAAACGCAGCTGTTTTAATAACCCATTTCCGGTCGCTAAAAGTCCCATTCCCGTCGCTAAAAGTGAAGAATCTAGTCGCTAAAGGTGCGCACCAGATCTTGCTGCACCAGCAATATTTATTTTCACTAAAAAGACTCTAACTCCACCATACGAACTCGGAATTCGATGATTCTTGTTCCTATGAGTAAGAAATAATGATACGAACATAGTCCTTCAATCGAAACTCAATTCGGAGCTCGTTTGCTCAGTGCGATATCCATTTCGCTCGTTAAACAATTAACAGATGTTTCGCGTCAAAAACCCAATCGCGACTTGATGAAATTAGACCAAACTTTTCAGATCAGTCCAATAATTCATTATCAAAATTTCGGAAGTTTCGAAATCAAATTTCGATCTCTAGAACTTAAAATGGACCTTTGGATCATTACATGCTTATGATCAAAATGGCAAAAATCTTCCAAAACTTATTGAGCCTCATGTGACCCCGACAAAACATGCCAACACCCCACATAACATCATTCAAACTTGTTCCAATCAACAAAACACCTCAACAATATCAAAGCCATCAATTCACATCGAATTCAAGCCTAAGTTTTCAAAAAACTTCCGAAACACGCATTTGATCAAAAATTCAACCAAATCACCTCCGAGTGACATGAAATTTTGCACACACATCCAAAATCACATAATGAAGTTACAGCAACTCTCGAAATTCTATTCCGACCCTTGGATCAAAATCTCACCTATCAACCGGAAATCGCTAAATACTACTTTCGCCAATTCAAGCCAAATTCCACACCAGACCTCCAAAACCAATTCCGATCGCGCTCCTAAGTCATAAATTACCTAATGGAGCTAGCCAAATCATAAAAATTCTGATCCGAGATCATTTACACATAAGCCAACTCTTGGTCAAACCTTTCAAATTCAAAGCTTTGAACTGAAACTATTTTTTCAAATTCATTCCGATTTTTCCTAAAAACCAAAACCAACGATCTATATCAGTCATAATGCATAACACGGGGCAATTCATGCCCGAGAACTGGAGATCAAAGCGCAAAATCTCAAAACGACCGGTCGGGTTGTTACATCCTCCCCAACTTAAACAAACATTCGTCCTCGAACGTGCCCAGAGTTGTTCCAAAAGCCAAAAAATTGCCAAATAACCTTACCATGCATAAATCCGGGGGTGATCCCACGTCACCCTATCTCATATAGGTCCGAGAATATATTGTAACTAAAATTTCACAACACAATCTAGCCCATAACCTTAGAACCACATTTCCATTTTCGAAATCATACACAAGGTCAGAACCTCACATCTATATTTAGAATAAGCCCGAACCAGATGTAATAACCGATACCTGTAACCTCAGGGGAAATTACATGATAGACCACATAACTCAAACGCTTATAGTGATAACTTCTAATCACAACTGTTGCACACAACACCCGAATACCGATAGAAAAACTCTTATCAACTAAAGTGTCATCTCAACGCTTTTATATACTGCCAATGATAACTAAATCATGCGGTAAGCCATAACCATTTTCCCATATCAACCATTCATGAAGCCACTTCTCCTTTGGCAAAAGCTACATCAAATTTCTGAGCCGAAGCTCGATATTATCCTTCCAACATGCTGAAATCGAATCCGTTCGTATTCATTAATGATCCCACTGATCTCTTCTAATCCAACACATTATTCTGGTGACATGACACGTCAATACAGGCCTAAGCCACCACTCGCACAATACGCGCGCCAATAAGCAACAGTCCGAGCATACTCAGTTCATGAAAATGAATCAAATGAAAGAGCTGTACCTCAAGCTCACCAGTACCATGGAGAAGTACATAATACAATGCCGTACCATAAAACCTCACTATTGCACCATCTGTTTACCCCAGAAAGGGAGAATACCTTAAAGAAAAGAGCCGCTTTTCAAGTTCAACAAGTACCATCCCAACGATATGTTACGAGCTCGTCAATCACAGTGGAACCAAGATACATGAATAGAATAATAATAACTAGCTCTTCTATAGCTCACATTGACAACATAATCCACCTGGCACGGTCACAGACCTCCAGTCCAAGCATATCATATACGAGCAATCCAACAAGTACACCTGTATATGCTAAATGAAATAAAATTCTCATGCTCCTGGACTGGCATAAATAACACTCTATATCGTAGGCATGAGCAAACTATGCTGTCATAGCTCAAATCAGCAAATTAATGCAGAATTAGTAATTACCAAGTTTGTTCTAGAATTTAGCATCTTGAAAATCTCAAGTTTATTCCAGATAGTTCTTAACAAAGTTACGAATACGAGAAACATTATACCTTTAAGTTCAATATCCCACTCTAGGCATATCATAGCCTACGCTTCTTCCGAGCATGAATATTGGCTCGGTGCTTGCACACAGATTCAAACCTCACATATATTCGCGCTCACAACGCATAGTTATCAACATCAATTAGCTTGACTAGTGCATCCAAAGAGTTTAGATAAGACACTCACCTCAAACATGCCACAATCCCGAAATAGTATATTTTTTAGAATTCCCCATCTCCAAATCCTAGATTACATAAATTACCGTAACTGATCACAACTTCAGCACTCAATGACTGAAACATCCCTCAAGTACAATCATTTCATGATAATTATTCCCAAATGAACCCCCTTATCTAGGAGTTCCTGAAGCTGCTCTTTCAATTCTTTCAACTCTAAAGGTGCCATACGATACAACAGAATAGAAATGGGCTGAGTGCCCGGTACCAGGTCAACGCCAAAATCAATATCCCTACATGGCGGCATGCCCGGCGGGTCCGCAGGAATGCATCAGGAAAATCCCTCACAACTGGGACATAATCAATACTAGGAGTCTCAGCTCCAACATCTTGCACAAAAGATAGATATGATAGACAACCCTTCCCAACCATACGCTGGGCTTTCAACAAAGAAATTACTCTGCTAGGAACATAATCAGTCATGCCACGCCACTCGATCCTCGAAACACCCGGAATAGCCAAAGTAGCTGTCTTAGCATGACAATCTATAATAGCATGACACGGAGATAACAAATCCATGCCCAATATAATATCAAGTCCACGATGCTCAATAGCAATAGATCAACTCGGTTCTCCAGACCCTCAATAATCACAACACATGACCGGTACACATGGTCCATAACAACAGTATCGCCTATCGGGGTAGATATATGCAAAGGTAAAGAAAGAAACTCTCGGGGCGTACCCAAATAATGAGCAAAATATGAGGACACATAAGAATAAGTGGAATCGGGATCGAATAATACAGAGGCATCTCTGTGGCAGATTGGAACAATACCTGTAATAACAACATTTGAAGCAATATCATCTATCCTGCCTGGAATAGCATAAAAATGAGCCTGGCCACCGCCTGATCGACCTTAATCTCTGTAAGCCATAACTGACTCACCAACACGCCTCAATCTCGAACCAATATAGCACATAATAGTGCAATAAACTTATTTAATAGCAAACTCCCCAACTTGGCTCAAAGCCATAGATCAAAACGCACTCGATAAATCATAACGCACATACTCTATTGCTGCCGTAATACCATAGTGAGATTGAACTCACTCCTTCATAAGCTTGTGGAAACACAAATCATCTGGAATTTTAACTCTTTTGCAATTCTTGAATTCACTCACACAACAGTTAAGACCACTCTCTAGGCGGCCCAATTTAGATTTCAACGCACATTCTTTGCTTGTAAATGAGATCTTCTAATAGACAAGATAAGGATCACACCACCTTAGAAAACTCCGTAGGAGATAACCTACCTGTTTTGCCTCCAATTAACATTTTTGTATGCCTTCCACTGTCATACACATTACATAATCACTTAATCTTCCTAAGTCTAAACTCATACCGTAACATGAAATTTACTTCACTTCAAATAGGAGACATGAAAAGATTCTTCACGCGCCCATAACTTGGGGCTATACATCCTATCACAATGGAAATCATATACTCAATAGTTTATCTATCATCTAGTAGACCTCCATCATTACTTCCAAGTCATATAGATATGTATCGCAGTACTAACATACTCATCACGTAGCTATCCAACCATCATTCCCACTCATAGGGACAATATTGGACATATAAGTTCAAAACACTTGCTCGCACGATCAACACCTCGGTGCTCAAGCCATAGACAAAGATGTCGCCTCAAGTCCTCCAGACTGGCCTAATATCAAACTCATAGAGATCACGCCTCGCCCTTCGATCTGGGAATTACAAGCCATCAAGGCATATCTACTACTGAGCGCTCGTTCGCACATATGAACACGTGGAAGGAATTGTAAGAGTTACTTTTTCAAGATGAATCAAGGATGCACGATAAGAATTTCAAGAATACAAAGTTTTTCCTATAGGTTCTGCAGCCTCTCGAGGATAAATACAGACGTCTCCATACCGATCCATGAGACTCTAATAAACCGGCTCATGACTCGTGAGACCAAGTAACCTAGGCTCTGATACCAACTTGTCACGATCCCAAATCCCGATCGTGATGGCGCCCAACACAATGCTAGGAAAGCCCGACCAATTACTGCTCTTAACCCCTTCTATTACAATTTATTACTGATTAACCACTTTAAATACCAATTTAATATAAAATCAAAGTAAGAATTTTTAAAAAGTTGAAATGTGCGAAAAAACCATAGTTAGGAAAAACCTATGTAAAACAGCCTACTGATCCGGTGTCACAAGTCTGAGCCTCTAATACAAGGTTTCAACAACCTAAAATAGAAATATGTCTGAAATGCAGAATAACAAGTAAAGATCGAAGGAGAAATCGGGTATGCGAACGCCATGCAACTACCTCGATAACTCCGATGAAAACTGAATAGCAGAAAACTCGCTCTATGCCTCAGGAATACCTGTACCTGTACACATAGTGCAGGGAGTAATGTGAGTACTCCAACCCAGTAAGTAATAAATATAAATAATGGCTGAAAGCAAGAAAACACGTAAAGGCATAAAGCATTGTGTATAGAAGTAGTAAAATCAATTAAAATATCAAATCATTGAAATATCAGAAGAAATCTTTTCCAAACCAGTAAAATAGGTAATTTGGAAGTAAATGTCAAGTAGAAATCTGCCCCTCGGGCTCAATATAAAATTAACAAGTAGAAATCTGCCCCTCGGGCTCAGTATCAAAATAACAAGTAAAAACCTGCCCCTCGGGCTCAATATCAGTAACTCAGAATAGTATCAACCCCTCGGGCTCACTCTCAGAACAATATCATATAGTAACCGCTATGGCGTGCAGCCCGCTCCATTTATTTATCATCGACTGTGCTCCCTGGAGGTGTGCAAACTATAGGAGGGGCTCCTACAGCTCAAGCGCAATATCAATCCACCTCGTGGCATGAATGTATTCCTGGTCAGTCATTGTTACCTGACCAAGATGCATCCTACAGTTCCATTGTTACCACTGTCTAAAGTTTGTCCGCTCTGTTCAGTCATTGTTACCTGACCAAGACGCGCCCTACAGTGCCATTGTCTAAAGTTTGTCCGCTCTGGTAAGTCATTGTTACCTGACCAAGACGTGTCCTACAGTGCCATTGTTACCACTGTCTAAAGTTTGTTCGCTCTGGTCAGTCATTGTTACTTGGCCAAGTGGATACCTGCGTTCACTGTGGGTGTGCAGACTCTGGAGGGGCTCCTACAGCCCGAGCGCAATAATAACATAAAGCCTGAAAGCCTTCTCACATAATAACATAAGGTCTGAAAGCCTCTCACATAACACTCGAGGCCTGAAAGCCCCCACACAATACATTCAAGGCCTGAAAGCATCCTCACATCACTCAACATATCCTCACATATGGCCCTCGGCCTCACTCAGTCCAGAAAATATCATAAGCCCCTCGGGCATTTGTAAAATACTAGTTCTCAGCCCAAAATATCATTTAAAATATCATTTGAGTTTCAAATCTGTATAAAAGCGGCTGAGTCTGTAAAACAATAATTAGCAACAGGACTGAGTTTAAATATTAGTCAAAAATAGTGAGGAAATAGTTATAAAAATCCCCGAAGGATTCAAATAATTGGCACGAAGCCCAAATATGGAAATTAGCCCAATTCATGATGATAACAAATCAGTTTCAGTCAAATATACAGTAAAATTATCAATCGGGACATACCAAGTCACAATCCCCAGTAGTAAAAGACCCTGCACTTATTATCCAGCGCGTGTTTCACCTTAATATAGCAATAGGATGTGCAATCCGGGGTTTCAAACCCTCAAGACATCATTTAACATCATTACTCACCTCGAACCGGCTATTTCTTAAACTTGCGACGGCTTTGCCCTTCGAATTGGCCTTCACGTGCGTTGAATCTATCTAAAATCAGAACGAATATGTCACATTATGCTGTAGGAACAATACCCAATCGAAAATAACAGAAAAACATCAAAATCCCAAAATTTGGCAAAACTCGAGCCCCGGGCCCACTTCTCGAAATTCAGAAAAAATTAACATTAACGGATTCCTTATCTCGCCACGAGTCTATACATATAAAATTTACCATAATCGGACATCAACTCGACCCTCAAATATTTAAATCTTATTTTCAAATCCTTTGGCCTAAATCCTCCATTTACACCTCAAAAACATGTAATCTAGTCGGATTATTCGATGATAATTCAATATTATGGAGTAGAAATGATCACAAGTGACTTACCTCATGATTTTCCATGATTTCTTGCTTAAAAATCGCCCCAAGCCGTGTTCTTTCACAAAAAAAAAGGGTAAAAGAAATGAGTAGAAAATGCACATTCCCGTCGCTAAAAGTGAAGAATTTGGTCGCTAAAGGTACGCACCAGATCCTGTTGCACCAGCAATATTTATTTTTACTAAAAAGGCTCTAACTCCACCATACGAACTCGGAATCCGATGATTCTTGTTCCTATGAGTCACAAATAATGATACGAACATAGTCCTTCAATTGAAACTCAATTCGGAGCTCGTTTGCTCAGTGCAATATCCATTTCGCTCGTTAAACAATTAACAGATGATTCGCGCCAAAAACCTAATCGCGACTTGATGGAATTAGACCAAACTTTCCAGATCAGTCCTATAATTCATTATCAAAATTCCAGAAGTCTCGAAATCAAATTTTGATCTCTAGAACTAAAAATGGACCTTTGGATCATTACATACTTATGCTCAAAACAACAAAAATCTTCCAAAAACTCTTCCAAAACATATCCAAGCCTCATATGACCCCGACCAAACATGCCAACACACCCCATAACATCATTCAAACTTGTTCCAATCAACAAAACACCTCAACAATATCAAAACCATCAATTTCCATCGAATTCAAGCCTAAGTTTTCCAAAAACTTCCGAAACACACATTTGATCAAGAACTCAACTAAATCACCTCCGAATGACATGAAATTTTGCACACACATCCAAAATCATATAATGAAGCTAAAAAACTCTCGAAATTCCATTCCGACTCTTGGATCAAAATCTCACCTATCAACCGGAAATCGCTAAAATACTACTTTCGCCAATTCAAACCAAATTCCACACCGGACCTCTAAAACCAATTCCGATCGCACTCCTAAGTAATAAATCACCTAATGGAGCTAGCCAAATCATAAAAATTCTGATCCGAGATCATTTACACATAAGTCAACTCTTGGTCAAATCTTTCAAATTCGAAGCTTTCAACTGAGACTATTTTTTCAAATTCATTTCAATTTTTCCTGAAAACCAAAACCAACGATCTACATCAGTCATAATACATAACACGGGGAAATTCATGCCCGAGAGCTGGCGATCAATGCGCAAAAGCTCAAAATAACCGGTCGGATCGTTACATAGATGTACAAATGATAATTCATTTCACGTTACTTTTTCTCAACTGTTTATCATGTCTCCCCCTCATGTTAGAAAAACTAACTTGCTTCCTTAATTTTGAAAATCCATCTTTGTGCCTTACGGTGTTAATCAAAATATACACCTCACATCAATAATAAAAAGATAGAATTATTTGGTTCCTGACCCTCTTGTGAGGGAGAAAATAATATACTTTCATATATAACGTATACCAAACTGATATAGATAACTTTGTTCTCATAAGAAATTGTTTAGCTATTAAGTAGAGGCACTTAATAAATTATTTTGCTAAACCAACTGTGATGTATACCAGCTTATCAAGATGAACTTCTTGAATAGAAAATCTGGAAATTATGTTCGAAATTAAATTATTGAGCTAGTTACCTCGCAAACACCATGTTGCGGGTTAATAATAATCGCACATGTAACCATCTCATAGAAGCATCTTAAGTGGTATACATGGCAGGTGAATGAGCCCATATTTACCTTTGATATTTTTAGCATTCATGGGATTCAATCCCAATTTTAGTTGGTCTATTAATTAATAAGAAGCAACATAAGAGAATTCATAAAGAACTTTCTAGTTCTTTAATACTTACCCATGTGAATTCTCTATTATATTTGCACATCATACTTAAACTGATATGGCTAAACCAATTATGCCAACTGAATAAATTATCAATATTGATAAACTTCAGATTTACACCATGACGTGTGCAATTATCAATAAACTCCAAGTTTATTATGATATGGGTTTTTATATCAATAAACATCCACTTTATTGTGGTATTCTTTTAATTGTGTAGTACAAACTAGAGAATAAAGCAGGTAGCTTTTCACATACATATTACCCAGCTACAAGTTGTAGTAATAGAAGGTATTAAATTTTTTCTTTATTTATAGTCTCAATATAATCAACCGCTTTCGGTATACTTTGGAAACTGAATAAGTTTCTTTGAGACTTACTACAACACAATACCTTATTGATAATCAATTGTGTTTATCCAAAATTGTATAATTGGCTCTAGCAGAGTTCTCAATTAATTTTGTACTATCATACATTCATGAACATCCATATGGTGAATATCTCTTTTAAGGAGAAAGTTATACCATTATGGTCATTGTAAAAATTATATGCAAGATATGTTTCTTGTATTATTGTTGTCCTTTAATAATCACATTGCCAAAATATTTTTGCATACAATAAGTACGTGACCAATGATCATTCATGCCATAATAATGAAATTATGTTCTTATATCATCTCAAACATCCTTCTAGAGGTGAGTGTGGTATATTTACTAATACTAGCATGGTCATATTCTTCCAAGAATGAATATGTATTCATAAATAAGATGTAATCACATTCACATCATGAATGGACCATAATCATCTATATTTGCTTTGTAAAATCTCATGTCAAATCGATAACAAATATTACTTTCTTAGAGTGAAGGATTATTTTGAGAATCCTTATTATTCTCATTATCACAATGATGACGATTATAATTTCGTCTATTTTCACGTCCACATCCATTGATACCTTCACGGTAATAATTTTATCTTCTTTTAGACTTATCACATATTGCTATCACATTCTCTTAAGGGAATGAGAATGGAGCAAATTCAATGGGACAGGTTTTCACTTCTTGTGTGTAACAACCCGATCGGTCATTTTGAGCTTTTGCACCATGATCACCAGTTCTCGGGCAATACTTGCTTTGTGTTATGTATTATGACTAATGTGGATTGTTGGTTTTGGTTTTCAGGAAGATTTGGAATGAATTCCAAGAGTTGTTGTAGCTTCGTTAAGTGATTTGGGATATGCGTGTAAAATTTTAGGTCATTCGGACGTCGTTTGGTTAGGTTTTTATCGAATGCATGTTTCGGAAGTTTTAGAAGAACTTAGGCGTGAATCCGAAGTAATTTGAGGATTTTTGTATTGTTTGAGGTGTTTTGATGATTGGAGCAAATTTGGATGATGTTTTGGGATGGGTTGGAACTTTTGGTTGAGGTTCCGGGGGCCTAGGGGTGATTTTGGATGGCTATCGGGATGAATTTTGAACTTGTGTTATTGCCGAGATTGCTAGTTCTGGTATTTCTGCATCTGCGGAATTGGCACCACAGATGCGGTCTCGCAGATGCGGGAAGGAGGTCACAGATGCGAAAATGAGCTTGGAGGCTGGTTTTCGCAGATACGGCGATGGCATCGCATATGCAGATTGTGGACATTGGGAATTTCCGCAGAAGCGGATGGTTTTTCACAGAGCGGAGTCCGTAGATGTGGATATTGACCGCAGAAGCGGTCTTGGGAATTTAATAAAACTCCGCAGAAGCGGAGGATTTCCACAGAAGCAGATGTCGCAGAAGCGAAAAATGCACCGCATATGCGGTAATGTGCTAGGCAGAAGAGTTTTAAATTCCATTTTTTTTGCTCTGCGAGCTAAGTTATTTTTCCACCAGTTTTTAGAATCCTTGAGAGCTTTTGGACGGAATTGAGGAAGGTTTTGACTGGGATTGATTGGAGGTGAGTTCTATGATCTTAAAATACGATTATTATGTGAAATTAACCTTGAAATTTATGGAAATTAAGCCTAAAATTGAAGAGCTAGGGATTCAGATTTTGGAATTTGATTTGGGGATTCAAGGGACCATTTGAGGTCGGATTTGAGAATTTTCAGTATGTATGAACTCGTGAGGAGATAAGGAATCTATTGATGTGAAAATTTCAGAGTTTCGATAAGTGGTCACGGGGCTTAGGTTTTGCTAATTTTGAGATTCTTGATTGTTTTCGATTAGGTATTGTTCCCTCGGCATATTGTGATGTATTCGCTATGATTTTGGATAGATTTAACGCGTGTGGAGGCCGATTTGAGGGGAAAAGGCGTCGCGAGCTAGAGATTTTGCCGGTTCGAGGTGAGTAATGAGTTTAAATGATGTCCTGAGGGTTTGAAATCCCGGATTGCACATCGTAGTGCTTTATTGAAGTAGGACACGCACTGGATGATGAGCGCGGGGTCTTTTACCATTTGGGATTTTGACTTTGTCCATCCTGATTGATGATTTTACTGCATATTTGACTGAAATTTATTTGTTATCGTCATGATTTGGGCTGATTGCCATATTTGGGCTTCGTGCCAATTATTTGACCCCCTTCGGGGATTTTTATTACTATTTCCTCACTGTTTTGACTTATATTTAAATTCAGTCCCGTCGATAATTATTGTTTTACAAACTCAGCCGCATTTATATGGATTTGAAACTAAAATGATATTTCTACATGATATTTTGGGCTGAGAACTACTGTTTTACAAATGCTTGAGGGGATTATGATGATTTTCGGACTGAGTGAGGCCGAGGGCCTGAGTTACTATTTCTGCCACGAGGTAGCCTGAGTGATGTGAGGATATGCTGAGTGATATGAGGCCGAGGGCCTGATTTACTATTTATGCCATGCGGTGGCTTGAGTGATGTGAGGATATGCTGAGTGATGATGCCATGAGGTGGCTTGATATAATGCTTGGGCCGTAAGGAGCCCCTCCAGAGTCTGCACACCTACAGTGAGCGCGGGTACCCATTGTTTTGAGTGATTGATACTATGCTCGAGGGGCTGATATGAGTTATTGTGAGGTAGCTCGAGGGGCTGATACTATTATGAGAGTGAACCCCCGGGGCTGATACTGTTCTGAGAGTGAGCCCGAGGGGCTGATACTCTACTAAGTGACTGAAATTGTGCCTGAGAGGCAGATTTCTGCTTGTTATTTTGATACTGAGCCCGAAGGGAAGATTTCTACTTGTTATTTACTGCCAAATTACCCGTTTTACTTGTTTTAAAAGAGATTTCATTTGATACTTCACTTATTTACTGATTTTAAGTGATTTCACTTTTTCTGTATAGAATGTTTTGTGCCTTTACGGGTTTTCTTGCTTTTAGCCACTATTTATATTTATTACTCACTAGGTCGGAGTACTCACATTACTCCCTACACCGTGTGTGCAGATTCGGGCATAGCATATTTCCACTCTTGAGAGCTGATCCTTCCAGTCTAGGCGGTGTTTTCGGAGACTACGAGGTAGTTGTTAGCGTCCGCAGCCCCCATGACTCCCTTATCTTATAATTGCCATGTTATTCGAACTATTGTATCAGATTTCGTATTTAGTAGACTTGTATCAAGATTCTTTAGATGCTCATGACTTGTGACACCCCGGTTAGGGCTGTGTCGGGTTTCCACATCTTTATCTATATTTTCCACTATTTAGTATTATTAAACCATGTTGTACTATAATTGTGTTAAATAATTATTTTAAAATGGTGAATTGGGTTGACTGATTGGTCTTGTCTTCACGAGAGGCGCCATCACGACCAGGTTCGGGATTTGGATCATGATAGGTTGGTATCAGAGCCTAGGTTACATAGGTCTCACGAGTCATGAGCGGGTTTAGTAGAGTCTCACGAATCGGTACCGAGACGTCTATATTTATCCTCGAGAGGTTGCAGAACCTTTTGGGAAAACTTCACATTCTTGAAATTCTTATCGTGCGTCCTTGATTCAGCTTGAAATGTAAATCTTGAAATTCCTCCCACGCGTTCGTAGGCGCAATGGGCGCTCAGTAGCAGATGTGCCTTGATGGCTTATGATTCCCGGTCGAGGGGCGAGATGTGATCTCTATGAGTTTTTAGTGGGCCACTCTGGAGGACATGAGGCTGGATCTTTGCCTATGGATTGAGCACTGAGGTGCTGATTGTATGAGTAAGTGTTTTGAACTCATATGTTCGGCAGTGTCCCTATTAGTGGAGTGACGGTTGAATAGCCATGTGATGAGTATGTTAGTCTACGGGATGATAGATGAACTATTAAGTTTATAATTTCCATTGTGATTGGATATGTAGCTCCGAGTTATTGGCGCGTGAAGAATCTTTTCGTGTCTCCTAGTTGGGGGTGAAGTAAATTTCATGTTGCGGTATGAGTTCAGACTCAGGAAAACTAAGTGGATGTGTAATGTGTATGACGGTGGAAGGTATACGAAAATGTTATGTTTAGGCAAAGCAGGTGGGTTATCTCCTGCGGAGTGTTCTGAAGTGGTGTGATCCTTATGTGCATGTTAGAAGATATCACGTGTAATTGAAGGGTACGTGTTGAAATTTGAAATTTTGGGTCGCCTAAAAGAGTGGGCTTAGCTGTTGCGGGGGTGAATGTGAGAATTTTAGAAGATTTACGGTACTAGATGATCTGTGAGTTCACAAGCTTACAAATGAGTTGAGTTTAATCTCATTGTGGTATTGTGGCATCAATAGAGTAGAAGTGTTATGAGTTATTGAGCGTATCTTGATCTATGGCTTCGAGCAAAGTGGGGGAGTCTTCTATGAGCAGCTGATTTCACAGTTAGGTGCTATGTTGGTTCCACTTTGGGGCATACGAGTGAATTAGCTATGTCTAGAGTAAAGGAATTTGACAAAGGTTTCATTATGCTTCATGAGGAGAGAGAATTGCATGATGTCTTAAGTTGTTGTTGGTAAAGAATGCTCGGCACATAGAGCAGGAAGTTGCTTGGTTGTATTAGGATGAGGATTTCATTTTGCGGTATCGAAGTGCCAATGAGGCACGGGTGGTTCTATTCGTTAGGTCAGGTAATTTGTAGTTTGAATAAGAGTAAATGACTTTCGAGAATGGTTCAAGATTCTGCAGGAAACAATCGGGTATTTTAAAGTTGCATGTACGGTTAGAAACTGTGTTTTCATTGGAAGAGATTCAGATTTACGATAATTCTATGTTAAATTATGGGGTTCTATGTATCAGCATCAAGAAAGTAAAGGTAACGGATTCAGATTCACAGGAAGTTTTTCAGATTAAAGTATTCGGGAGCGTGATGTTTCTGGTAATATTTGAGAGAGTATTCAGCGGCTTATGGGTCCTAGACAGTGTGGTCTTGTGCTTGGGTCTCGTGTAGTGAGCCTGGGATTGAGAGATTGTGGTACTACAACAAGAGGGATGCATCAAATTGAAAATGAATCAGAAAGAAATTTAGATAGATGGAATAGTTTGATAATAGACCAAATCGGTATGGTAAGGATGTGATCAATTCTTCGTATGTGTTCGAGGTAATAGGTTCTTACAGGTATTTTGCAGCAATGCTCATGGGCTTTGATGGCTTGCTTAGCTTGGTCTAGTTAGAAGGATTCAGTCCTAGCAGTTTAATTTGTGCAAACAAAATTGAGAGAGTTCTCGTTGATTTCTACCGTGGCTGGAGAGGTGCATTGTCTACGAATATGAGAGGTATGGGATGTGTAATGATTTTGCTTCAAGATGGGATCAATGGAGGTTCTTGACTAGTTGAGTGCGTAGATGTCTGTGGCTCGGAAGGGAGATGAAAGTTTTCCTGTTATCCTTGGATGGTATGGCATATGCGGTATGTTGTGGAGGATCGAGATTTGCGTGTATGAGGTTTCAGTTCAGTCCTGAAAGGGAGTTCATAACACTCTTAGGCAGCGGGTAGTCTCAGATGATTAAGGGAATGGTATTGTTATTTGGAAGTGATTTGTCGAGAGTATAGGCTTCAGAAAAAAGGGCAATGTGATTAAGTGGATGACACTTCAGTAGTATTGCGGCACTTTCGGGCTGGATCGAATGCTGATATTCGAGTTGCTTATATGGCACATGGGAATTTTAGGATATCTTTCGTAGAATGACTGGGTACTTGAGGTGTGATATGTATTCAGACAGCGGAATTTAGGATCAGGTATGGTGACTTGGGTGCTACATGGAATTGGAGATCGAAAGTTCTCTTATCCAGGCTGTGTTGTGGACGTCTAGATCGTGTGCATCGGCACTGTTTAGTAATTACTGGGATTTGGAGGCCCGAGTAGATCTTTCCTTGCTTGGTATGTTAGATTTTGGATATGATATTGGGGTGTAGACTGGATGTTTCCGTGTTGTATTATTCTGGACTATTGCGATAAGATGACACAGTTGGCTATGTTGGGAAATGCCACGGAATGAGTGGTGATGTTCGACGGATTGTCCTATTGGGGATTTTCATATTTCGAAGACCATCAGATGGCTGGGAAGGATTAACTTTCTTATTTGGGGTTTTATGACGAGTGTCAGTGTTGAGTCTCCTCATATTGATTCAGTCCCGGTGGTGAGGGACTTCTCGGAGGTGTTTCTTGTGGCTGGACATGTCACCAGGAAAGGTTGTTGATTTCGGTATTGGTTTGGTGCCTTGAATCGAATCGTATAGCACCGGTAGAGTCATAGAGGTGGAAGGAGCAGCTTCGGGTTTACTTGGTAAGGAGTTCGTTGGCGGGCCAATGCGGGTGAGTGTTCTATCTTAAATCGGCTAGGTTGGCTTCGAATGGCATTGTTGAGGAAGGTATTGATTCGACCGTTATTGAGCTTATCAGTTATTGGGGAGATCTATGAGTTACCTTTCTTTGTTGCGAGATGTTATCATTTGTTGGTTATAGGCACATATGGTGCAGTTCGATTTGGGTCTCTTAATGGAATTCAAGCGGGAAAAGTAATTGAGCGTCGCTCAGCGAATGGCGTATTGGTTATGTCCTATCGGGTTGCGTGGCGTATGTTATTTGTTTCACCACGGATGTAATGATTTGCTTTGGTTCCAGACATCAAATTGCGCGTGGCTGTCGATTTTGAGCATAGTGACTTGAGGTATTCCATGTGTAGCAGTGTTTGGATATGATCGCGCATGGTAGCGAGGCTACGTGGAGATATGAAATTTCGGGTTAGATTCATGTGTTCTATTTCTATGATGTGAGACGCGGTCTCAGCTTTGTGTTGTGATGGAACTGATGAGCTTGAGGTACAGTTCTTTTGTTTGGGGTCATTTTCATGATTTGAGTATATTCAGACCGTTACTTATTGGTGCGCGAATTATACAAGTTGTGGCTTAGGATTGTATTGATGTGTCATATCACCAGAGTGGTGTGTTGGATTTGAGGTGATCGTTGGGTTCATTAATGAATACGAACAGATTTGATTTCAGCTTGTTGGAAGGATAATGTCGAGGTTCGGCTCGAAAATCTGTTGTGGTATTAGCAAAAAAAAGTGACTTCATGAATGGTTGACCTGAGAGATGGTTACGGTTTATTGCATGTTTCATTTATCATTACCACTATAGTGAAGTGTTGGAATAAGACCTTAGTTGATAAAAGGTTTTCTACCGATATTCGGGTGTTGTGGGCAGCTGCTGTGTATAAAAGTTATCGTTTCGAGTGTTTGATTTATGTGGTAGATCAGATAATTGCACCTGAGGTTGCAGGTATGGGTTATTACAGCTGGTTCAGGCTTATTCTGAATTAAGATGTGAGGTTCTGATATTGTGTATGATTTCGGAAAGTGAAATATGGTTCTATGGTTTATGGGCTAGATTGGATGGTGAAATTTCAATTATAATGAGTTATCGGACCTATATGAGATAGGGTGATGTGGGATCACCCCCGGATTTTCTCTCGGTAAGGTTATTCAGCTGTTAATTGGCTTCTAGAACAACTCCGGGTACGTTCGAGGACAAACGCGTGTTTAAGTGGGGGAGGATGTAACAACCCAACCGGTCGTTTTGAGCTTTTGCACCTTGATCGCCAGTTCTCGGGCATGACTTTCCCCGTGTGATGTATTATGACTAATGTGAATCGTTGGTTTTGGTTTTCAGGAAGATTTGGAATGTATTTGAAAGAACAGTTTCAGTTGAAAGCTTTGAATTTGAAAGGTTTGACCGAGATTTGACTTAGTTGTATATGAGCTTGGATCAAAGTTTTTATGATTTAGTTAGCTTCGTTAGATGATTTGTGACTTAGAAGTGTGATCGGAAGTGATTTTGGAGGTCCGGTGTAGAATTAGACTTGAATTGGCGAAGTTAGTATTTTGGCGAATTCCGGTTGATAGGTGAGATTTTGATCCGAGGGTCAGAATTGAATTCCGACAGTTGATGTAGCTTCGTTAAGTGATTTGGAATGTGCATGTAAAGTTTCATGTCATTCGGACGTCGTTTGGTTGGGTTTTTGATCGAATGCGTGTTTCGAAAGTTTTAGAAGAACTTAGGCTTGAACACGATGTAATTTGAGGAATATGGTGTTGTTTGAGCTGTTTTGATGATTGGATAAAATTTGGATGATGTTTTAGGATTGGTTGGCACTTTTGGTTGAGGTCCGGGGGGCCTCGGGGTGGTTTCGGATGGCTATCGGGATGAATTTTGGACTTGTGTTATTGCTGAGATTGCTGGTTCTGGTATTTCCGCATCTGCGGAATTGGGACCGAAGATGCGGTGTTGCAAATACGGGAAGGAGGTCGCAGGTGCAAAAATTGGCTTGGAGGCTGGTTTTCACATATGCGGAGGAGGAGCTGCATCTGCGGTATCGCAGATGCGGCGATGGCATCGCAGATGCGAATTTTGGACATGTGGGAATTTCCGCAAAAACGGATGGTTTTTCGTAGGAGCAGAGTCCGCAGATGCGGATATTGACCGAAGAAGCAGTCCTGGGCATTTAATGAAACTCCATAGAAGCGGAGGATTTCAGCAGAAGCGGAAAATGCACCGCAGATGCGGTAATGTGCTGGGCAGAAGGGTTTTAAATTCCATTTTTTTGTTCCACGAGCTAAGTTATTTTTCCACCATTTTTGAGCATCCTTGAGATCTTTTGGACGGAATTGAGGAGAGTTTCGACTGGGATTGATTGGAGGTGAGTTCTATGATCTTAAAACACGATTATTATGTGAAATTAACCTTGAGATTTATGGAAATTAAGCCTAAAATTGAAGAGCTAGAGCTTGAGATTTTGGAATTTGATTTGGGGATTTGAGGGACCATTTGAGGTTGGATTTGAGAATTTTTGGTATGTATGAACTCGTGAGGAGATAAGGAATCTATTGATGTGAAAATTCCTAGGTTTCGATAAGTGGGCCCGGGGCTAGGGTTTTGTGAATTTCGAGATTCTTGATATTTTTTGATGGTTTTCGATTATGTATTGTTCCCTTAGCATATTGTGATGTATTCACTCTGAGTTTGGATAGATTCGACACGCCTGGAGGCCGATTTAAGGGGAAAAGGCATCGCGAGCTAGAGATTTTGCCAATTCGAGGTGAGTAATGAGTTTAAATGATGTCCCGATGGTTTGAAACCCCGGATTGCACATCGTAGTGCTGTATTGAGGTGAGACACGTGCTGGATGATGAGCGCGGGGTCTTTTACCACTAGGGATTGTGACTTGGTTCATCCTGATTGATGATTTTACCACATATTTGACTAAAATTTATTTGTTATCGTCATGATTTAGGCTGATTGCCATATTTGGGTTTCGTGCCAATTATTTGACCCCTTCGGGTATTTTTATCACTATTTCCTCACTGTTTTGTTTTATATTTAAACTCAGCCCCGTTGATAATTATTATTTTACAAGCTCAGCCGCTTTTATATGGATTTGAAACTCAAATGATATTTCTACATGATATTTTGGGCTGAGAACTACTGTTTTACAAATGCCTGAGGGGCTTATGATGATTTCCGGACTGAGTGAGGCCGAGGGCCTGAGTTACTATTTATGCCTCGCGGTGGCCTGAGTGATGTGAGGATATGCTGAGTGATATGAGGCCGAGGGCCTGAGTTACTATTTATGCCACGGGATGGCTTAAGTGATGTGAGGATATGTTGAGTGATGATGCCACGAGGTGGCTTGATATAGCGCTTCGGCGGTAAGGGGCCCCTCCGGAGTCTGGACAACCACAGTGAGCGTGAGTTCCCATTGTTTTAAGTGATTGATACTATGCCCGAAGGGCTGATACTATTTTGAGAGTGAGCCCGCGGGGCTGATACTGTTCTAAGAGAGAGCTCGAGGGGCTGATACTCTACTGAGTGATGGATACTACGCCCGAGGGGAAGATTTCTTTTTGTTAGATACTGAGCCCGAGGAGTAGATTTCTACTTGTTATTTACTGTCAAATTACCCGTTTTACTTGTTTTAAAAGAGATCTCATTTGATACTTCATTGATTTACTAATTTTAAGTGATTTCACTGCTTCTGTATAGAATGCTTTGTACCTTTACGGGTTTTCTTGCTTTCAGCCATTATTTATATTTATTACTCACTGGGTCGGAGTACTCACATTACTCCCTGCACCGTGTGTGCAGATTCAGTAATAGCAGATTTCCACTCCAGAGAGCTGATCCTTCCAGTCCAGGCGGTGTTTCGGAGACTGCGAGGTAGTTGTTAGCGTCCGCAGCCCCCGTGCCTCCCTTATCTTTTCATTTCCATGTTATTTGAACTATTGTATCGGATTTCCTATTTAGTAGACTTGTATCAGGATTCTTTAGATGCTCATGACTTGTGACACCCCGGTGAGGGCTGTGTCGGGTTGGATTTCCGTATCTTTATCTATATTTTCCGCTATTTGGTATTATTAAACCATGTTGTACTATAATTGTGTTAAATAATTGTTTTAAAATGGTGAATTGGGTTGACTAGCTGGCCTTATCTTCACGAGAGGCGCCATCACGACCATGTTCGGGATTTGGGTCGTGACATTGTGCTCACGATCATACATGACTTTGATCAATGCAAGACATAGAAATTTTACCACTTCGGGTGTTTATAATTTCTTACAAACTCTATAGAGTTGTAATTGAAATTTATTGTCTTTCCTTGTATTTAAAATTAAATTATAGAATAAAAGAGAAAAATACGGTAAACTACTTACCTTAAATCCAGAATTTAATCATGAAAGAAATTCATAAAATAATTGACAATCATTATGATCAATTCCAAAGCTTCTAATTAATTGGTTAGAGTCTCGTGCTAATAACGTGTTATAAAATAATAAAAGAAGAAGAAGAAGAGTATTGCAGAGAAAAGTAGGGAGAGGAATTCTTATTGCTTTTGGGATGAATTACAATGGAATTGAACTATCTATTTATAGGAGAAAAGTAACTTAGACACCAAATAACAAACAATATATTAATCCTTGAAAACTAAGCAGACTGAAACATTGTTTAAAATGAATACTAGAACTCTATTTAATCAAAACGAACTGACATTATCCTATAAAATAAATAGTACTAATGACTACTACTCATGTAAAGAACTGTGATTACATGATATTTATTAGCTACTACGAATGTGTAAAATAAAAATCAAACTACTCAATCATCCTTAACCACAGATCCAACACTGATCAAGTGATTTATTTACTCATCAGGGTGCTCAAAGAAGTCTGCCACATTCAAGTGGTGATGTCAAAATCGTTGTCAAAGACAAAATTGGCTTCAGGGCCTTTATTCTTTAGAGATACTTGATAAAGCTCAATCAAATATCTTGGTACACGACAAATATTTGGCCAATGCCCTTTTCCACCACAACGATAACATTCAGTTTCTGAACTATTTGCCTTTGGCTTCTCATCTTTCCCTTTCCACATTTGGTGGTTATTTTTCTTTGGGGGGTGATTAGCACCAGAAAAATTTATTCCTTGTCCATGGCCACGACCATGACCGTGATCACGACCACGAATAGGGACACAGCCTTTTCCACGCTTAACATAATGGGAATACACCTCATCCACTTCAGGTAATGTTGTGGACCCAGTGAGTCAATTTTCATAATTTCTCATGAGCAAATCGTTATTTCGCTCAGCCACAAGGAGAAGAGAAATCAACTCAGAGTACTTCTTGAAATCTTTCTCTTTGTATTGATGTTGCAAGACCATATTGGAGGTATGAAATGTTGTGAACGTTTTTTCAAGCATATCATAATCAGTGATAGTATCTCCACGGAGTTACAATTTAGAAGTAATTCTTAACATTGCAGAATTATATTCAGAAATAGACTTAAAGTCTTGGAGCCTAAGATGAGCCCAATCATATTGTGATTGTGGAAGAGTGACTAACTTTAAGTTGTCATATCTTTCCTTTAAGCCATTCCACAAAACAAGTGGATCTTTGACTGTGAGATATTCTATTTTCAACCCTTCATCAAGGTGATGGCGCAAGAAAATCAAGGCCTTAGCAGAGTCTTGGGTGGATGCTTTATTTCTGTATTTAATGGCGTCTCCAAGACCCATTACATCTAAATAGATTTCAGCATCCAACACCCATGTCATATAGTTCTTGCCCGAAATTTTAAGGGAAACAAACTTTCTTTTCATAATGTTAGTCATAATTAAAAAGAGGAGAAAAGTTATCTCGTAATCTTCTCAAAGAGCTTCTTGAGACGGTAGAGTCTCGTGCTGATAACTTGTGATGAAACAATAAAAGTAGAAGAACAATATTGCAAAGAAAGAGAGAGAGGAAATTCTTATTGAATTTTGGGATGAAATACAATGGAATAGAACCATTTATTTATAGGAGAAAAGTGACTTAGCCCCCAAGTAACAAACCCTACAATCTCTCTAAAATATAGACATTCACCTTAAATAGAATTCTATTTATAACATTTCTTTTATTGTAGGAATAGTATTTTTCTATTTTATCTTTTCTCCATAATGGAGTAATTTTCTTTGGTTGGATACTAGATGAAGCTATCTAAGTATTATAATAATTATCTTAATTTTTATTATCTTCTTATGTTGAGATTTTCTATTTATCATCATTATACACTGTGACGACCCGGCCGGTCGTTTCGAGCCCTAGCGCATCGTTCAGCAGTCTGAGGCCATGAGCAACTTCATTTCAGGTATTGTGACTTGTTCGCATGGTTGGAATTTAAATTCAGGAAGATCGGAGTTAAATTTAAATGAAAACTCTCATTTGAGAAGCTTAAAGTTGAAAGAATGAACTAGGATTTGAATTTTGAGTAAACAACCTCGGAATCATGATCTGAAGGTTCCAACACGTTCGTATAATGATTTTAGACTTGGGCGTATGCCCGAATTGGGTTTTGGATAACCCAGGAACGTTTTGGTGCCTATTGTGGAAGTTAGCATTTTAGAAGGAATTTTTTAAGTTTGGCTTGAAGTGCATTTCAGTGTTATCGGTATCCACTTGGGATTCCGAGTCTGGGAATAGCTCCGTATGGTGATTCTGGAGTTGGGAGCGTGATTGGAAGTGAATTCGGAGGTCCGTAGGTCATTTTGAAGCCATTTGGCTAAAGATAGAAATTTGAAGGTTTTTGAGAAGCTCGACCGGAGGTTGACTTTTTGACATCGGGGTTGGAATCCAATTCTGAAAGTTGGAGTAGGTCCGTAATATCAAATATGATTTGTGTGCAAAATTTGAGGTCAATCGGACGTGATTTGATAGGTCTAAACATCGAAAATAGAAGTTTGAAACTTCAAAGTTCATTAAGCTTGAATTGGGGTGTAATTCATGATTTTAGCATTGTTTGATATGATTTGAAGCCTCGAGCAAGTTCGTAATATGTTTTGCGATTGGTTAGTATGTTTGGTTGGGGTCTCGGGGGCCTCGGTGGATTCCGGATGGTTAACGGATCGATTTTCGCCTCGTGAGGACTGCTGGTTTGCTGGTATATGTGCAACAAATTTTTACTCTATGCGATTGCAAGAAAGAGTATGTGATCGCATAGAGCAAGAGTTGAGAGGGCTGAATTGGTCTATGCGATCGCAATAGGTAGCATGCGATCGCGAAAATAGAATAGCTGGGCCTATGCGATCGTAGGGTTGATTAATGCGAACGCATATAAGGATTTTGGAGGCAGCAGAGTTGCCATATGCGATCGTGAGGCACTATATGCGATCGCATAGAAGGTTTTCTAGGCAGTGTTATTTTAAAAACTGGTTTTGGCTCATTTAACTTCATTTTTCTTCCATGGGAGCGATCTTGGAGCAATTGTTGAGCGTCATTTTCATCATCAAGCATGGGGTAAGTGATTTCTACTGGTTTTGAGTTAAATACAAGATTACATACAGATTTAGACATTGAAATTTATATAAATTTGAGGTTTTGGTGGAAAACCTAGAAATTTGCATTTCTTCGAATTTGACCACGATGTTGAGGATGGAGTTTAGTAAAAATTATATATTTGAGTTCCTAAGGTCATGGGTAACCTTTATCTTCAAAAAATTTTGGATTTCGGGCACGTGGGGCCGAGGGAATTTTGGTCATTTCACTAAGCGGAGTTGGGAATTTGTATAATTTGAATTGTTAACAAGTATTTGAGCATGTTCTCATTATTTTGTCGTTAATTGGCAAGTTTGGGTGCATGGTGCGTCGGTTCAAGCCTTCGAATGAATGTAGAATGCCGGTTATGAGCCTTCGGAGCGAGGTGAGACTCCTTTCTAATCTTGCGAGGGGGAATTTACCCCATAGGTGAGTTAAATTGGTTATGTTCTCCTATTTGTGGGGGCTACGTAGGCACGAGGTGATGAGAGTCCCTGTGTAGCTACTATTATGCTATTGTTCGGGTAGTCTAGGACCCCAAAAAACATGTTATACTTGGATTAACTGTGAACCCATTGATAGTTTGAATTGTTTAAATCACCTTGAATTGGTAAAGGAATTTAAAAAGAGATTTAATATTAATTTTCCCTGAAATGTTAAAAAGAGAAATTTGTCTATTTGGATGATTATCCTCGATTAACTCTTAGTTTCCTACTTGAGCAAGTACTTTATGTGTGCCTGCGTCGCATGGATGATTCACGAGCAGGATATGTGTTTATTTATGGAACGGGCCGAACAACTAGGTAAGAATAGATGCATCTATGGTTCGTGCCGCTCGACCCTCGGCAATGCACAATTTATATTCCTGTTAGAGCGGGCCGTCGACCTCGGCATGATTTGTGCATGTTTATCTGTTACTTGAAAATTGTATATGTGGAATTGGCCCTATGTGGCTTGATATAAACTGATAAGATAATAAAGAACAGACTTTAGAAGCCCTTGATTTATTGTTGAAGGTATTTACCTATTTTCTGGCTTCACAATCAGAACTTCTATACAAATCCATGATTATCCTCGCACTTATAGAATATTGTTAATTGACCTCTAGTAAGTGTCGAAGTTGTCCATCTCGTCTCTACCCCTTCGGGATTAGGCAGGATACTCACTGAGTACACATTGATTACGTACTCATACTACACTTTTGTGCATTTTTGTTGCACAGGTATATATACACTTCTAGCAGCCTACTGGGCATAGCAGCATGGATAATTCTGGGACTAGGTGAGCTGCAATTTGCGAGGCGACCCGCAGCTAGTGTAGTTCCTTTCTGCATTTTCATTATTTATTCCCTGTCCACTGTATTTCGGACAGATGTTATATTTTATTTTACTTATCAGTAGTCGCTCATGCACTTATGATACCGGGTTCTGGGGTGGTTTTCGAAAGATTTGAATAAATTTTTATTGTTTGATTTGAATTGAAGCAAAAACCTATTATTTATGAAAAATGAAAGGAAATTTCTGGAATTTGATGTATTTAAAAAGAGAATTTTAAATCGGTAATTTAAATGGCTTGCCTGACAGTAGTGTCCGGCGCCATCACGACTCGTAGTGGATTTGGGTCGTGACAACATGGTATCAGAGCACTAGGTTCCCGTCGGTCTCACGAGTCATGAGCAAGTCTAGTAGAGTCTCACAGATCGGTACGGAGATGTTTGTACTTATCCTCGGGAGGCTGCAGGATTGTTAGGAGTACTTGCCTTCTTGATTTCCTTATCGTGCGGTTCGATTCCTTTGAGGCATATGCCTTTGATTCCTTTCCACTCAATCTTATGTGATGCGAGCGCTTGTTATAAATTGAAAATTGAAGGATTGTAATGGCACTACAAATGTGGTGCGGGATGATTTTTCTGGTATAGTTGATTGGACTATTATAGTCGTATTATGGAGGGATATTATATTGTTTCAGCTCAGTAACAAAACTTCTAAGAGCCTTAAGGCTAGGCACAGGTTGCCATAATGCTTATGAGTTTTTATTCCGCGGTATTGTTATGATGGTAGGGTGTTTGCCCACGTGTCAGGGCAGTGAATGAATTAAAGGGAGGTTTACTCAGTGTGCAATCAGAGGGATTCAGTATTTTATTCCCCGCAGGGGAAAGTCAATCGAACCAAGGATGGTCAGAAGTGGACTGGTGGAAGTAATGAAACGTGGTAATTGCAAGCGTGGTGGAGTTCTCCTCTATATGGGGGTGTTGTTGTCCTATCTAAACGCTTTAAGTTTGTCGATGTTATAATCTGCTACCATTCGCCTTAAGGTGGGATATTGTGAAATACTATTGAAGATAAAACTATCAGATATCGCAGGGTGCGACGGTTCCGGATTGAATCAGTATTGCAAATGTTGACGGCTCGATAAAGATGACCTTTGGAAAGGTTTAAAGTTAACAGCAACGGTAGGTTCAAGTGTCAAGAAGATACATTTTATTTGAGGCAACAATTGAGCAGCGAAGTATGAGGAAGGACATGTGGGAAGTGCCAGGCAGTGTTTAAAATTTCTAGAAGGCCAAGTATGAGGAGCAAGGTCGAGGGACCGATTAAGGAGATGATTTTTGCCAAAGTGGGAGAGTGGCGAGGGTTGCATATGGTCTTGGTAATAGGATGAGTACGCGCTTTAAGGAGAGTTTGGATGGAATTGGGGATTTTAATGATTGGTGATTGAAGCCTGCGGGTATGATGTGAAGTATGGGCTATTATGCGACAGAAGATTGATATGGCAGAAAGGAGCTGCTCGAAATGGAGGAGGGTACAGCATAACCCTGAATTTGGAAGGATGTTGTCACACATTTAATTGATGTTCGCAAGGGGCGAATGGACTTGTGCAACTGGAAGGTGAGCTCGGACTCAGGATGGGCTATTGGTGTCGTAGGGAATGTACCCCGTGCAGCGGCGTGGGAAGATATCGGGAGGTGATTCCCCTAGGTGGGTTATTCCCCGTGAGCAGATTAGCGTTAGCATGGTTGGAGAAGCTTCTGCAAGGAATTATATTGGTTGTTCAACAAAGAGATCGGTCGTGTGAATGTGGATGAAGACTCAGAATATGAAAGATGGGGATTTACAGGAAGATCCCGAGAGATTTTGATAATTGGTGGCGCGAGGTTAAGTCAATAAGAGGTAAAAAGGTCGGGCCAACTCAAGAATGGTGAAATGATGGCTTCAAGCTAAGTGGGAGAGTCCCATCGCTTATGATTGGGCTGTATGATTAACTACTTGCGTGATTTCTGGTTATTAGCATATTGATGGATTAATTCATCTACAAGAAAAGACCATAGGTAGTAATTCGAGCAAATGAATTGGTGGAGGCATGCGATGGTTGGCCTTATTGTCTCATGTTAGGACTTGGGAAAAGGTTCAGTATTTATTCCTTGTATGGATACAAGTTTCAGAGAAAGTGATTTTCGCCAGGTGCCTCGCCGAGAGAGTATTCGTGTGTTATAAGATCTATGGAGTGAGTTATATTCGGGACCAAGTCAAAGCGGGTGGCTCTCAATAATGGTCCTAGTGAATTCAGAAGTTAAAGTGTGGTGCCCGATGATTTCGAGCCTATAAGTACAGTTAAGAATCAAGCTTTGTAGCAGTTTATGAGAAGAGGCACAGAATGTTCTATGAAATTTTGACTTGTGGTGTAGCATCTGAAAGATATGAAATAGTTCGTAGGATTTGAGATAGCGTGGTTTCGTGATTCAAGGTCGCTCGGGGCGAGTGTAGATGGAGTATATTGTGTGTTGAATGGAGTTATTCTTATTTTTAAGGCAAGCAAGGATGAATTGGAAGAAGGTGGATTGATTAGCCATAGTTGAATTTGGCATGTTGGGGTCTGTGATCAGTTCGTTCAGCGTGATCGAGCATATGATTTGTGGTGGTACGTGTGAAGTTGTCGGCCGCCGTAATTGATGTTATTCAGAAGCATTCTTCTGTTATGGCTTGTTAAGTGGAAGCGGATTCCGGAAGGGCTAGGGTGGCTTGGACCACTATTTAGAGATTTGCATATCTTACGGTTATGGGAAACTACCTATGTATTGCTATGATTCTCATGAAGTGAGTTAAGTTCAAGGTTCTTATATGATGAAATGTGAAAATATTAATGAATTCGGAGTTATGATGAAAAAACGTGTCCTATCGTATATTGGCACGTTGGGTGCAGTGAGAGGTATGGAAATGTGAAGTGAGGATCAAGGTTGCAGTTCAGTGCTGACAAGGATGTCACGGGCTCGGATGAGCGAGGAAGGGGTTGAATGATTAGAGTAAATTGGTATTGTCCTCAGCGTCACCTGAGATCGATGTGTTGTGGAAGAGGTTTTGCATCCTGGTTAAGGATTCTGGATGGCTTTTCAGCATTAGTGCTTTCGATGGTTTAGATGTGCGGACCCGTTATTTATTTCGGAAGATTGTGGGAGCGTGTCCCACGGGAAGATTGTATAAGCGTGACATATAGTCACTTGATTGGCTAAAGATTTAAACCATGTATGGGGTTTGTGGTATATCATTCATTTAAGAATTTATGCCTGGAGGGCACTTTGTATATTGGGTTATGAACTGAGGAGGTTGCTCCGATTATGATGGTTATTCTTATGTGATATGAGGCAAAAGGGAGTTACTACGGACCTTTGAAAGGTCATTGGCCAAGTTGGTGCAATCATAAATCGGCTTGAGATCGGTGGATTGATTTATTTGTGAACAGGGCTTTATATCAGGCCAGTTGTGTTCATTTCAGCGAGCATTCCCTATGGAGGAACAGTATAGGTGTTATTTTATCATACGCTATTCCAGGTAATGATGTATTGCGTCGTATGAGTTGTGAGACGGCTTAGTAAATTCTTATGTGTTGAGGTTCCACGTTGCGATGATGTTATGTGAGAAGGATGGCTCTCGAGATTCAGATCTTGTATCGTACCTCAGTTGTGCTTGATATTTTGTAACCTATGGCGCTATGTGTTTCCTCACGGATGGTATTATGCACTTGGCGAGCTTACGATCGAAATTCGATATTTTTATTGTAATGAGTAGATTTAGCTCGAGGTGCAATCTCCTTATATGAGATCTATGTGTGGATCGGGTGGCACGCCGCCATGGGTATGTTATTTGGATCGGGTTGCGCGTTCCAATAGTGTGATGTCGAGTCTGGTCCTCTAGGAAAGGTCTGTGCTAGTGCGGGGGTTAGTTAATTCCTTCTAGAGATCGATTTTCGTTTGTGCTGTGTTCGGATTGGTGGCCTATTGGCACATTGTGGAGTCATATGAGACTTGTGATCGCATTCAGAGTGGCTTATTGCCTGAGTAGTTCGTACTGGGTGAGACGAGAGTATGGGATTTAAGATCAGTGCAACCTGAATATATGAAGTATATTAAGGAGCAAAAGTCATTATTAGGTTCAGAATGTGGTAATGTTTCTTGTCATAAGTATAGACTCAATGATTGGTTGACTCGGTAGTTGATTATGAATTTCGGCATCTCATCCGTCATGGCGGTATTGTAATAGTTAGAATAAGACCTATGTAGGTCATGAGGTGAAATGGGAGCATCGGATTCGTGGAATTTCGATTAATTCAAACAGAAATGTTATTGCGGTCCTATGAGTAAAGTGATGCAAAGTGTGAATTCAGCAGAGTTACACAGTCAAGTTTGAGTACATCGTATAGTGATTGATGCGGTGATCGTATGTTGGAAACAGGCCTGGCATAGAATTTCAAATGTTGGAATTGGGCTCTAAGGCTTATTTGCTTGACTAAAAGGGAATATCTTCAGAATTTATTAAGCCAATGTGGTCAGCTAATGTCACGACCCAACTCCCAAACCCGATCGTGATGGCGCCTCTCGTGAAGACAAGGCCAGCCAACAAACAAACGCTTCCTTTTTAATAGTTATTTAACATTTATAAAGCTAAAACATGATTATCATAATCAAAAGCGCGGAAAAACAACGATAACAACAGGGAACCATCCCGTCATAGCCCGACATCGGGGTGTCACTAGTCATGAGCTACTACAGAGTTCACTAAAGTACTACAAGACCGGAAATAGGGACAAAGTCTGAAAGTAACATGAACAACATAAAATAAGGGAGAAGATCTGGTGCCGCAGATGCTAACGATCACCTGGCTCAGCTACGATAACAAATCTTCAAACAGCTCAAAACCCGCTACCGGGTGGTCAAGTACCTACATCTGCACACGAGGTGCAGGGAGTAAAGTGAGTACTCCAACTCGGTGAATAATAAAAGTAAATAATAACTAAAAGAAAGAAATCATGTAAGGCACTCCATCATGCTATATAGAACAGTACAACCCTTTTTACAAAATAGTGAAACCGTGAAATCCTTTGGAAAACATCTGGGCTCAGTAAAAACCTCTTTAGAAAATATTCCTTTTCAACAGTTGCAAAAATAATTTCAACAAGTTGGGAATAATCATAAATCTGCCCCTCGGGCTCAATATCAACCTCTCAGTACAGTATCAGCCCCCCGGGCTCACTCCCAACTCACAAAGTACAACATCAGCCTCTCGGGCTCACTCCCAGCTCACAAAGTACAACATCAGCCTCTCCGGCACAGCACTCCATTAACAAATAACACCAGGGTGTCTGGTAGACAGTGCAGAAAGTAGCATGGATGCCAATGATATGAGTGCTGAATGTCATGACAACATTACAAAATAAGAACAAATGCATGAGTGCAATGCAATGCATATGACGGTACACTCTAGTACCCGCTGCGGCGTGCAGCCCGCTCTATTTATTTATCGTCGACGGCGCTCACTGGGGGTGTGTACTGACTTCGGAGGGGCTCCTACAGCCCAAGCGCAATAACAAGCCATCTCGTGGCATCAAATCTAGGCTCTCAGCCTCATATCAATATCAGTATAATCGTCCGGGCACTCGGCCTCAATATCAATGTAACACCGCTGCGGCGCGCAGCCCGATCCACCTATAATCAATATAATGCCGCTACGGCGCGCAACCCGATCCATGCTCAGTCCAGAAAATCATCATGAGCCCCTTGGGCATTTATAAAACAGTAGTCCTCAGCCCGAAACATCATTTAAAATATCATTTGAGTTAACTTAGAAGTATGGCTGAGTTTGCAAAACAGTATTTAAAACCTTGGGCTGAAACCAAATGATATGCAAGATATGCTAAAACCAGTAATATCAATCCCCGAAGGATTCACATAGTTGGCACGAAGCCCAAACATGGCAGTCAGCCCATAGTATGATGATACAAGCAGTTTCAGTCAAATACACGGAAAAATCAACAACCGGGACTGACCAAGTCACAATCCCCAACGGTTCTCTACCCCACGCTCATATCCGGCGTGCAAGTCACCTCAATACAGCACTAAGATGTGCAAATCCGGGGTTTCAAACCCTCAGGATATCATTTACAAGTATTACTCACCACGAACCGGTGAAATCTCTAACTCTCGACGCCTTTGCCCCTCAAACCAGCCTCCACGCGCATCAAATCTATCCAAAATCAGAGCGAATACATCACAATACACAAATGGGACAATACCCAATTGAAAACAATTGAAAAATATCAAAATTCACAAAATTTGAAAAACTCGAGCCCCGGGCCCACATCTCAAATAAAATTAACATCGCCGGCTTCCTTATCTCTCCATGAGTCTAACCATGTAAAAATCATTCAATTCCCATATCATTTCGGCCCTCAAATCCTTGATTCTATCCAAGAGGGTTTTCTACCCTTTTCCAACAAAATTCTCTGATTAACTGCTAAAACTCGTAATAGATTCAACTTATACAACCAAAATTTAGTTAAGAAAACTTACCCTGTTGTTCTCTATGAAAATCGGACCAAAAATCGCCTTAACCGAGTTCCAAATCGTCAAAAATGGGAAATGGGAATGAAGTCCCATTTCCAGAACTTAACCTTTTTGCCCAGGCCTATTTCCGCTTCTGCGATACAAATGTCGCTTCTACGACTTCCGCTTCTGCGGTTTCCCTCATTTTGCCCAGGACCGCTTCTGCGGTCCATTTTTCGCAAAAGCGAGACCGCTTCTGCGGCCTTCCCACCGCATCTGCGATTTTTCCTTAAAGTTACCCAGGACCGCTCCTGCGGTGCATAACCGATTCTGCGGTGACCGCTTATGCGGAACGTAATCCGCTTCTGTAGAAAAATGCCAAACGTCCACTTTCTGCTTCTGCGACTCCTCATACGCTTCTGCGGAACCGCTTCTGCGGTCCATTTCCGCAGAAGCGAAAATATCAGATAAACCCCAAATTTCATCCCGTTAGCCATCCGAAATCACCCCAAGGCCCCCCGGGACCTCAACCAAAAATACCAATACATCCTATAACGTCATTCAAACTTGCTCCAATCATCAAAACACTATCGTTAACATCAAAATCATCAAATTTCACCAAATCAAAGCCTAAGTTCTTCAAGAACTTCCGAAATGCACTTCCGATCAAAAACCCAACCAAACGGTGTCCGAATGATCTGAAAATTTTCAGACATATCCAAAATCACCTAAAAAAGCTACTGCAACTCTCAAATTTCCATTCTGACCCTCGGATCAAAATCTCACCTATCAACCGGAATTCGCCAAAATTCAAACTTCGCCAATTCAAGCCTAATTCTACACCGGACCTCTAAATTCGATTTCGATCGCACTCCTAAGTCATTAAATCATCCCCCGAAGCTAACCAAATCACCAGAATTCACATCTGAACCTTCTAACTATATAGTCAACTTCCAGTTGACTTTTCCAAAACAAGCTTCCTTCTAAGAGGCTAAGTGCCTCATTTCCAACTAATACCAACTCAATTCTATCTGACTCATTCAAATGCTGATATTGAAGCATAGAACAACATAATATGGAGGAAACGGGGTGGTAACTCATATGACAATGGGCTGGGTCATTACAGTTAAGTTGTGGTAGCACGGGGAGGTGCATGAATAGTTAAACATCCATTTCAGACTACTTCAGCATAGTTCTCAGCACGTTCGAGGACGAACGTATGTTTAAGTGGGAGAGAATGTAATGACCCGACCAGTCGTTTCGAGCCCTAGCGCATCGTTCAGTAGTCTGAGGCCACGAGCAGGTTCATTTCAGGTATTGTGACTTGTTCGCATGGTCGGAATTTAAATTCAGGAAGATCGGAGTTAAATTTAAATGAAAACTCTTATTTGAGAAGCTTAAAGTTGAAAGAATGAACTAGGATTGGAATTTTGAGTAAACAACCTCGGAATTAGGATCTGAAGGTTCCAGAAGGTTTGTATGATGATTTCCGACTTGGGCGTATGCCCGGATTGGGTTTTGGATAACCCGGGAGCGTTTTGGCGTCTATTGTGGAAGTTAGCATTTTAGAAAGAATTTCTTAAGTTTGGTTTGAAGTGCATTTCAGTGTTATCGATGTCTGTTTGGGATTCTAAGTTTGGGAATAGCTCCGTATGGTGATTCTGGAGTTGGGAGCGCGATCAGAAGTAAATTCGGAGGTCCGTAGGTCATTTTGAAGCCATTTGGCTAAAGATAGAAATTTGAAGGTTTTTGAGAAGTTCGACCGGAGGTTGACTTTTTGATATCGGGGTCAAAATCCAATTTCGAAAGTTGGAATAGGTCCGTAATATCAAATATAATTTGCGTGCAAAATTTGAGGTCAATCGGACGTGCTTTGATAGGTCTAAATATCGGAAATAGAAGTTTGAAATTTCAAAGTTCATTAAGCTTGAATTGGGGTGTAATTCATGATTTTAGCGTTGTTTGATATGATTTGAAGCCTCGAGCAAGTCCGTAATGTATTTTGGGATTGGTTGGTATGTTTGGTTGGGGTCTCAGGGGCCTCGGGTGGATTTTGGATAATTAACGGATCGATTTTTGCCTCGTGAGGACTGCTGGTTTGCTGGTTGGTATATGTGCAGCAAATTTTTACTCTATGCGATCGCAAGAAAGAGTATGTGATCGCATAGAGCAAGAGTTGAGGGGGCTGAATTGGTCCATGCGATCGCAATAGGCAACATGCGATCGCGGAAGAAGAATACCTGGGCGGATCGCAGGGTTGATTTATGCGAACGCATATAAAGATTTTGGAGGCAGCAGAGTTGCCCTATGCGATCGCGAGGCACTGTATGCGATCGCATAGAAGGTTTTCTGGGCAGTGTTATTTTAAAAACGAATTTTGGCTCATTTAACTTCATTTTTCTTCCATGGGAGCGATCTTGGAGCAATGTTTTTGCGTCATTTTCATCATCAAGCATGGGGTAAGTGATTTCTACTGGTTTTGAGTTAAATACAAGATTATATACGGATTTAGACATTGAAATTTATATAAATTTGAGGTTTTGGTGGAAAACCTAGAAATTTCCATTTCTTCGAATTTGACCACGATGATGAGGATGGAGTTTAGTAAAAATTATATATTTGAGTTCCTAAGGTCATGGGTAAACTTTATCTTCGAAAAATTTCGGATTTCGGGCACGTGGGCCCGAGGGCATTTTGGTCATTTCAATAAGCGGAGTTGGGAATTTGTATAATTTGAAATGTTAACAAGTATTTGAGTATGTTCTCATTATTTTGTCGTTAATTGGAAAGTTTGGGTGCATGGTGCGTCGGTTCAAGCCTTCGGATGAATGTAGAATGCCGGTTATGAGCCTTCGGAGCGAGGTGAGTCTCCTTTCTAATCTTGTGGGGGCTACGTACGCACGAGGTGATGAGAGTCCGTACGTAGCTACTATTATGCTATTGTTCGGGTATTCTAGGACCCCAAAAAACATGTTATACTTGGATTAACTGTGAACCCATTGATAATTTAAATTGTTTAAATCTCCTTGAATTGGTAAAGGAATTTAAAATAAATTTAATATTATTTTTTCCTGAAATGTTAAAAAGAGAAATTTATCTATTTGGATGATTATCCTCGATAAACTCTTAGTTTCCTACTTGAGCAAGTACTTTATGTGTGCCTGCGTCGCATGGATGATTTGCGAGCAGGATATGTGTTTATTTATGGAACGGGCCGAACGCCTCGATGAGAATAGATGCATCTATGGTTCGTGTCGCTCGACCCTCGGCAGTGCACAATTTATATTCCTATTGGAGCGGGCCGTCAACCTCGGCATGATTTGCGCATGTTTATCTGTTACTTGAAAATTATAAATGTGAAATTGGCCCAACGTAGCTTGATATAAACTGATAAAATAATAAAGAACAAACTTTAGAAGCCCTTGATTTATTGTTGAAGGTGTTTACCTGTTTTCTGGCTTCACAATCAGAACTTCTATGCAAATCCATGATTATCCTCGCACTTATAGAATATTGTTAATTGACCTCTAGTGAGTGTCGAAGTTGGTCATCTCGTCTCTACCCTTCGGGATTAGGCGGGATACTCACTGAGTACACATTGAGTACGTACTCATACTACACTTCTGTGCATTTTTGTTGCACAGGTATATATACACTTCTAGCAGCCTACTGGGCGTAGCAGCATGGATAATTCTGGGACTAGGTAAGCTGCAATTTGTGAGGCGGCCCGCAAGTAGTGTAGTTCCTTTCTGCATTTTCATTATTTATTCCTTGTCCACTATATTTCGAACAGATGTTGTATTTTATTTTACTTATCAGTAGTTGCTCATGCACTTGTGACACCGGGTTTTGGGATGGTTTTCGAAAGATTTGAATTAATTATTATTGTTTGATTTGAATTGAAGCAAAAACCTATTATTTATGAATTATGGAAGGAAATTTCTGGAATTTGATCTTATTATAATAGTTTTATCTTGCTGAATCAAAATATTCCAACCTCTATTTATGTTTAAAAAATAATAACAATATTTTATTGCTTTATTTTACCATTTTGTTTAATAACTCTCTCTTTATTAATTTGATTCTCTCAAATAGTGACAAAGACAATACAAATATGTAGCCAAGGTGGTTCCAATATCTGTGGGGCGATAACTTGAACTTTACTATAATTTGATAGATTACAAGCAAAAAAATCATATACGCCCAGAGCTCGTCAAATTTTTGGCGACGTTGCCGAGGATTATTAAACACCTACTTCAGATTAATTGTCTTACTACTATTTTGAGATTTTTTTATTTAGCTTTAAGTATATTTTTTTTCTTGCGCCTCTCAAGTACTAGGGAACAATACCAAACCAAAAAAAGGATCCTGAAGGTCAACTCAGTCCACATACTTTTAAATAAATTTCAATCAACCAAGTAAACTGCTTGTTGAGTTGATAGAAGAATATTGTCAAAAGGCCATCTTATGTGACTATTATGGAGGCAACGACCAAAGCTTTGAATGCCGAACAAGTAATATATTCTCCTTTGCGAATTCTAGGAGAATGAATGACCTTGAAAAATTAATTAATAAAATCAATCAAAGGTCTATTACTTGTGAATATTATTGTGGAAGCCACCTTACTCATGAATGTCAACTAGGTAATTCCTATTCTTTTGGTTTATCGAATGAACAATCTAGTGTTATTTCTAGTTCTTGCAGGCTCACTGATTCTAGTGAATATGACCGCAATCCTGAGTGCAACAATATTCACAAAAGAATTAAAATATTGAGAGACAATCACCTCAAGAGTAAAATTTAAACTTGAAAAAAATTATGCATAATTTCATATAAAATATTGATGAAAAATATTCACAGAATTATAGAGCCATTATGGATCTAACAAGAAAAGTATATCAACTAGTAAGTATGGCAATCTCCTTAAATTTTTGTGACGAGATTTTAAATAAAATTGCATCTTGTGAGTATGGACCAATTGATCAAAAAATTGAGTTTTGTGAAAAAGAATCTACCACTCATGGTGAATATCGCAATCCAATCGAGAAAGCTGACAATAAAGGTTTGGTTGAAAATCATTCAATAGGTGATGAGTGCTTACTCCAATTTTCTTATTCACTTAAATTGATTAAGTTGAAAGAAAATGCGAATGAAGAGGTCGTCATACGCACAACTCAAATTTTCAATGACCATCATTCTTCAATTTCTTTTGATCAATATTAATTTGTGAATTTTATTATTGGATACTATCAGAAAAATGCATGGAATGATCCTCATGAAAAATATAAAATAGAGTAAAAGATCACCGTGTACAGCTATTTGCCTGCTCGAGACAAGGCTAAGAAAGAGCAGAATGTAAGAAAAAACAACATATTTTTTGATATTCTTTGCCAAGTGTTCTCCAAGATGAACCCCAAGGAGCGAAAAAGAAAGAGTAATTCAGAATTGGGGTTGGAGTTCACAAGCTCCAGAAAAAAGAAAAAAATTATTCAGGGGAGGCCCTTTACCTCGTCTTACTTTTATATTATTGTCATGGGGACATGATAATATTTAAATATGGGGGTAGAGGAATATATATTTTTGTATGTTTACATTTTTTAGTGTAATCTTTTATACATCTCCATGGATTTCTTTGTTCAATTCTTTGCCATGGTCGTAATATTTTAAACTGAACACTTTCTTGATTTTTTAGTACATTACTCGGCTAAAAACTTGATTTCTCTGAGAACGAGATTTTGAAAAATGAGATTCAATTGAATATCATCCATGTGCTATATGAGTATCTGTATCATTGTGATAAAGATCGTAATGCCAGAGGAATCATTACTGCAAGGCACAGAGGGGAGGTCATAAGCGTCTATACCATAAAATCGATTTTCGATGGAATGTCTTTTCAAGCTCGTAGTTCTTTATTGGTGATTAAATTATAATGTTTGCTCGAGGACGAGCAAATGTTTAAGTATGGGGGTATTTGATAAGTATATATTATATATATTTTTAGGTACATGTTATATTAAAAGAATATATATTTTATTTATAGATGAGACTTTTTATTCAATATTTGTATAAATTATTAATATATGTTGCAGGAAAAGAAGAAAAAAAAAGAGAAGAAAGAAGAGTGTTCAAACAGAGACAGCAAAAAAGCCAAGGATTGCTTCCCCAATTAAAGGATGTCATCCATGAAAAGAAGAACATAGAAGAAATTGATTCAAGAAGAACTAGGGATGTCATCCCCAATCCAAGGATGACATCCCTGAGAAGTTTATGGGTGTAATTTCCTATAAATACGCATGACATTTCAGTAGAGGAAGAACCGTTCTTGTGTAGAGAACACCAACTTTAATATTGGCTTTGTTTTAGTTTTAAAAATTATTTTTTTATTGTAAGAATAATATTTTTTTATTTTATCTTTTTTCCATAATGCAGTAATTTTCTTTGGTTGGGATACTAGATGAAGCTATCAAAATGTTATAATAATTATCTTAATTTTATTATCTTCTTATGTTGAGATTTTCTCTTTATCATCATTATACACCAAGGTATTTGATATTGATTTTTTTATTATTTGATATAATTATATCACTTACTTTTGTTTCTTATTCGGGAGAAGAGAAAGAATTAAACAAGTTTAATGATTTAGAAAAGGCTAATCGAAAGTGGCTTTTTTTTCCTAGGTGCCTCAACTAAGATAATTCGTATTTGAAGCGATTACTTTATTTGGTTAACTACACTAATCGAAAGAGGTGTTATTAGTCAATTATTGTTTAATGTTATTGACTGTCAATAAATTAATAACATTAAGCCCGAGCGATGCTATTTATATATTGTTGTTATATGGAGTGATGTCTTAGAAATAAGTGGTCATTCTTTAATTAAGGTCTTTGTTTCACTGTTAATCGATTCACTACACTAATCGAAAAAGGTGTTATTAATTAGTTACTTTTATGTGATTTGGTTGAATTAGAAATAAGCAATCATTTCATTAAACAGAGAAATAACTAATAGAATTTTGATCTTATTATAATGGTTCTATCTTGCCGATTCAAAGTATTCCAACCTCTATTAATATTTAAAAAATAAAAAAATATTTATTGTTTTTATTTTACCATTTTTGTTAATAACTCTCTCTTTACCAATTTGATTCTCTCAAATAGTGACAAAGACAATACAAATATGTAGACTAGGTGGTTTCAACCTCTGTGGGACGATATCCTAAACTTTACTATAATTTGACAGAGTACGAGCAAAATATCATATATGCCCAGAGCTCGTCACCCGTCTGCATTCTCGCCTTTGATCCTACCCATCTAGTCTCTTGAACACAAGCAATATTAATCTTTCTCTTATGCAGAATCTTCACCATCTCTATAGACTTATCAGTCAGTGTCCTTGTATTCCATGATCTAATTCTCAACCTACAGGCACCTTTGTTCCTCTTATCCCTTTGGGCCCCGTCCCACCCCCTGCCCTAACTCCCGCCATACCACTCGCCTTCCCCAGGGATATGACCTTGCTATTCTTCCATTACAAACTACAGTCGCTATACCTACAGAAGTCTAGGGAAAAAAGAGAAAAAAATGCTAACACAGAACAAGCGAAGGTCCAAACTCTAAAGAAACAAATAGCAACTACAGGCCCACTACTAGAATAACTAGACTACGTACGAAACTGCTACTTAGCGAAGCATTGAAGAATTTGTAATCTCACCATGAATAATGAACTAAGAAAATGAGAGAGAATGTAGAGGAAGAAGAAGACTTTTCTTCATTATATGAGATTAACCGTAAATGTACAGTATTAACTAACACTATATACTACTAACTATTATTACAGTTGTAACTAACTAACTATCACTAACTATAGTTAGTTAAACTAATATTAGGCTAACTCTAGTTAAGTTACACCACTACTCATTACACTACTACTCATATTCTCAACACACCCCCCTCAAGCTAGAGGACATGAAGATGTTCTTCATCCCTAGCTTGGATAACAAGTAGCTATATTGTGCCTTGCTTAGACCCTTGGTAAGGATATCAGCTTGTTGATCTGCAGTATGAACACAGACAGTATTGATCATCCCTGATTGGATCTTCTCACGCACAAAATAACATTCAATATCTATGTGTTTGGTTCGTTCATGGAAAACAGGATTTGCAGCAATTTGGATTGCTGACTTGCTGTCACAATGAATAGGGACTGAACTTTGCTGAGCAATTCCTAACTCCTTGAATAAACCGATGAGCCAAATGATCTCTGCCACTGTTGATGCAAGACTCATGTATTCTGCTTCAGCAGAACTTCTGGAGACTGTTGGTTGTTTCTTCGACTTCCATGAGATAAGAGAATCACCAAATTTCACTAGGTAACTAGTTATGGACCTTCTGCTATTGGGATATGCTGCCCAATCAGCATCACAAAAGGCAGTTAGTGAACCTGAGCAATCAGCTTTCATCAAAATTCCCAAACCAGGACAATTTTTAATGTACTTTACAATCCTGATAGCAGCGTCCATATGTGAGGAGTTATGATTGTGCATAAACTGACTTAGTGTCTGAACTGCAAATGAAATGTCTGGCTTGGTAATTGTCAGGTATAATAGTCTCCCAAGTAGTCTTTGATATGGTCCTGGATCCTTTAATATAGTATCATCATCTGTAGAGTTTGTATGCATATCAAACTCTAATGTGGTCAATTTAGTATTCAGTTCTAAGGGTGAACCCATGGGCTTAGACCCTGACAAGCCTAGATCAGCAATCAACTCAAGGATGTATTTCCTTTGATGCATCAAAATCCCTTCCTTATTTCTGGCAAATTCAATTCCCAGGAAATATTTCAGTTCTCCCAAATCCTTGATCTTGAATTTGTCTTGTAATTGTGACTTAGTCTCCTGTATTAAATCCAAGTTATCTCCAGTGATGATAAGATCATCTACATATACAAGAACCACTATAAGTTCCCCTGAAGACTTCTTGGTGAATAAAGAGTAATCTAAGTGACTTTGTTGAAAACCTGATGCAAGAAGTGTTGTAGTAAGTTTGATGTTTCACTGTCTAGATGCTTGCTTAAGTCCATATAGTGACTTATGAAATTTGCATACTAATGATCTATTGTTGCAACCCATAAAACCTTGTGGAATGGACATGAACACTTCTTCAGTTAAGTCTCCTTGGAGAAAAGCATTGTACACATCCATTTGGTAAATGGTCCAATGCTTTGCAGCAGCTAAAGCAGTAACACTCCTGACTGTCACCACTTTCACCACTGGTGAAAAAGTTTCCTGGCAGTCTAGCCCTTCCTTTTGATTGTAGCCCTTGGCTACAAGTCTTGCCTTAAACCTCTCAATCTCTCCTGTTGCCTTGTACTTAATTTTGTAAACCCATCTCCATCCTATAGCTCTCTTTATAGGAGGCAATGGTACTATCTCCCAAGTTTTGTTGTCTTCAAGTGCCTTGATTTCTGTCTGCATTGCCTCAATCCACCTCTTATCCTTTGCAGCTTTATAGTAACTACTAGGCTCCTGTTCTGAAGAGAATTGAGATAGGTAACTTTGATATTTATGTGACAATTGATCATAGCCAGTGACAGTAGCTATTGGATATCTGCAACTATTACTTTGTGTCCCTTTGTCAGTTGTTACATAGTCTTTGTGCCAGATAGGAGGTTTAGAGGTCCTCCCTGACTTTCTAATAGTCTCAGCAGGTGGTGGCATATTCAATTCTGGTGCTGCAACAGGTACAAAAATAGGAGAATTTGTTGATGTAGGAGAAGAATCTGTTGGAAGTGTCTCAAAATGTGTAGTATTAGAGATAATTGCTGGAGAATTCTCTGTATTAGGAAAAACAGGTGAAGCTGTAATTGGAGTAGTTGTGGAGTAGGGATGAGATTCTGTAGTGCTATGATCATAAAGGGTTCTCATATTGATGTCATCCAGAAAAGAAGGGTCAGTACCTTCCTTTGGATTATTGGGAAGGCATCTTCAAAGAAAATCACATCTCTACTGATGAAATATACAATGTGCTCAAGGTCAAGAAGCTTATACCCTTTCTGAAGTGCTGCATACCCAAGTAACACACACTTTACAGCTCTAGGACCAAACTTGTTGGTTTTAGGCAACAATGAGGCAAGGCACAAAAATCTTATGATTCTTAAGTGAGCTAGAGAAGGTTGTCTGTGATACAACAATTCAAAAGGTAACTTGTTTTCAAGCACAGTGGATGGTACTCTATTAATAATGTAAACAGCAGTTTGAATGCAATCTCCCCAAAATCTAGCTGGCAGATGACCCTGAAATCTTATAGCTCTTGCAACCTCCAAAATGTGCTTATGTCTTATTTCTACCACCCATTCTGTTGGGGTGTATATGGACATGAACTTTGGTGTAAAATTCCATGCACCTAAAATAACTCTCTACATTGACTATTAAAGAACTCACTCCCATTATCTGACCTGAACATTTTAACATACTTGCCAAACTGAGTTTTAACCATTGCAAGAAAATTTCTAAGGAGAAAAATCACATCAGATTTCAACCTTATCAAAAAAATCCAAGTCCATCTAGTGTAGTCATCCACCAATGTAAGAAAAAACTTCATTCCATCATATTTAGCAACTTTATAGGGTCCCCAAACATCCATATAAATTAGTTGAAAAACTTCAACACTTCTAGTTGCTTTTACTGGAAAAGGCATTCTGGTTTGCCTTGCCAAAGGACAAATTTCACATCTATGAACATTATTAAAATCTAAACTGTTTTTGAAACACTGCAATTTTCTAATAACTGGCAGAGGAACATGCCCCATTCTCTTGTGCCATATATCTGGATTTCCTAGCTTCATCACTGTAAAGGCTTTGTGACAATGCGTTCTTCTGTGTGATTCTGCTGATATCATATTATATAATACATCTTCTTCCCTACCAATCTCCTTCACCTTCCCAGACCAAAGGTCCTGAAACACACAGAATGTAGGAAAGAAGGAAGCAAAACAGTTCAAATCTTTTGTCACTTTGGAGACAGACAATAGATTGAACTTGAAGGTAGGAACACATAAGACATTCTTGATAGTATCACCTCCTGACAATTGACAGTCTCCTACATGTGTGATCTTTGCAGAATCTCATGTTGGTAGTTGAACTTGTCCTGCATTTTCTATTTGTGTTCCATTGTGTAGCAACTCTTTATTTCCTATCATATGGTTTGTAGCTCCTGTATCTACAATCCACTTGGGAATATTAATGCCATTACAAAGAAAAGTACCTGCCATAGCTGCCATAGTCCCACTGGATTCACTTGCAATTGAGCTTTTATTCAATAATTGCAAAATCTATGTATACTGCTCATTTGTGAACATGTTTGTTGAAACTCCATTATGTGCCTCTTGTGCTCTAGTATTCTCTATCTGTGTTGCTACATTGGCTCTCCTTTTGGATTTGAAATCAGAGGGATAACCTATTACTTTGTAACAATTATCCTTTAAATGCCCAGATTTGTTGCAAACTTCACATTTCATCAACTTAAAACAGTTTGCTTTCGTGTGTCCCTTCTGATGGCAAAATTCACACTCCGCACCAAAATTTCTCCTTTGTCTATTTCCTGATTGTGAAGTAAACATAGCAGTAGGCTCCACCTGTCCTGTATGAATGTTGAACTGACTACTTGAAATTGTTCTCCTACTCATATCTTGGACTATCATTGCATATGCTTGATTAATAGAAGGGACATTAGGCATCATTAAAATTTGACTTCTAGCTTGTTCAAAACTATCATTTAGACCCATCAGAAATTGCAACAGTCTCTGAAACTCCAATTGTTCAACATAGTCCTTAACTGGTGGTGGTGGCAATATAGCATCATACTCTGCCCATAGATCTGTTAGTTTTGTGAAATAAACTGAAATAGACGAAATCCTTTGTATTAAAGTGAAGATCTCCTTATGCAGATAATAAAGCCTAGAAGCATTCACTTTATCAAAACGTTCTTTAAGCCGTGCCCAAACTGTTTGAGCATTTTCTGAAAACAAAACTCCAGTAAGGAGATGTGAGCTAACATTGCTCATCAGCCACGAAGTAACAATGGCATTGCAACGATCCCACTGATGAGCTAATCCAGATCCAAAATCACCTTTCGAGGTGGTACCATCAACTAAGCACAATTTATTCTTTCCTAAGAGAGCTACTTTCATAGCTCGACTCCACAATGTATAATTTTCCATTCCAGTTAATAACAAGCCAATCGATAACGAACCTGGTCCATCGGATGGATGCAAGTAAAGTGGATGATTGTGGTCGAGAACAAGTGCGATTGGTGTTGTACTGGTATTTTTGCCTGAATTGTCATTAATCGCCATGTCTATTGTAGGAATTCACAAGCAATTATTCAACAAAAACAAAAAATTAGTGTTCGTTTCTGATTTTAACAGAAAACGAAGAAACAATATAAAATTTGGACTGAAAGAAGAAGAAACAATCTGATTCTCTCGATCTACAATGAAATCCCTAGAATCAATTAGTAACTTGCTCTGATACCATGAAGAATTTGTAATCTCACCATGAATAATGAACTAAGAAAATGAAAGAGAGTGCAGAGGAAGAAGAAGACTTTTCTTCATTATATGAGATTAACCGTAAATGTACAGTATTAACTAACACTATATACTACTAACTATTATTATAGTTGTAACTAACTAACTATCACTAACTATAGTTAGTTAAACTAATATTAGGCTTAGTTAAGTTACACCACTACTCATTACACAACTACTCATATTCTCAACAAGCATGAACATAAATTATAAGTAGGAGACTTTTACTGAAAAAGTATAAGAACACATGGAAGATATGAGCTTTACATTAGTATATATATTGAAGAGGCTGTAGGATATGAGGAAATTCTTTTAGCTTCAGCCAATGATACGTGTTGCTGCTTATTTTTTACGAAAGCGGACTAGATAATTTCACGGATGTTTCGCCAAAGTCAAAACTAATTTTTACAACGAAAAGTGACTCAACTATGCCTACATAATAGTAAAATAATAAACACTGGAAAGTGTTCAACCTGATAGGGGAAACACAAATACACTTTTCTGTGCAGTACTTATTGTGTGGCCACACTCATTGTTGGCGTGGTTGATCTCTAGCCAAGTGGGGCAAGAATACTTTTCTTTTGTTCTTAACGATTTGGCGAATAAGGAGCAAGGATTAGAGGAATGAAGCTAGATATAAAAACTGACCTAAAGTTCTGTCCTAATGTTTAACATTTTGTAATTTAGAGGGTAAAATAGGTATTTGGCAATTCAAAATTTAAAATTTTTAATTGAGGGACCTTCTGAGTGCAATAGGCATAGCTTAGTGACTTTGTTGTTAAAAACGAAAGAAAAGTGACTTTAGAAAATAATTTGGGATAGTTGAGTGACCATTTGAGTAATTGACTCGAATTGAATATATATATATATATATATATATATACACGAAAGTGTATTTTTCCTCCTTTAAACTATATTTGTTGATCTGCAACTAGCCAATCCAACAACAGGTTTGCAGGTTATCTATGCGAAAAAAAAAAATTATTTTGTTTCTCACACAACTTATATTAGTTGCGTAAGGCCTCTTTTTTGTTTCACAACTGTGCTGGTCCCAGAATTTTGTTGACCCAGATGTGTAAGATATGGGTCCACAAATATGTGAGATGAAAAAAGGCCTCACACATGTCACGACTCCAGTTCGCCTCCGTTAACATGTCGTGATGGCACCTAGTCCCAACGACTAGGTAAGCCTAACAATGCGGAAACAACATAACTTGCGGAAACAATTAGTTGAACAAAACAACTAGAAGGAAAATTGTATATAAATGCCGCTCTGCATGTAAAACTCAATAGCGCGGAAGTCTATAATATCATTCCAAAACCCGAAAACTCACGGGAACACAAGCTAGAAGAAATACAGTAAGTGTTATAATCTCCAAAAATGTCTACAACAAAAGTTCAACAGAAGGCTAAATGCTAGTTGATAGAGTAAAGAAGGATACTCTTCGGTCTGCGGACGTGGCAGATGTACCTCGAAGTCTCTGTGGCTCTCCTTGCCTCAAGGATAATGCGCCTGAGTAGAGGTACCTGGATCTGCGCATGAAAAACATGTGTAGAAGGGGAATGAGTACACCACAGCGGTACTCAGTAAGTGCCAAGCCTAACCTCGTTCAGGTAGTGACGAGGAAGATCAGGGCACTACTGAGAATAAACATAATAATAAGTCTTGCAACAACATGAAATAAACAGAAATAATGAGTACAACTATGAAGTAAGACAGGTTACACAAGGCAACAATTAACACTCGGAGAATAAGGTAACACGGAGTAAAACAGCTCAATATCAATACCAACAACGAGGATCTCCCAGGGTACTATCCAGTAGTCCATTTCATCAACTGTCCAAGGATCTCCCGGGATACCGTCCCGTAGTCCAACTATCAATGTGCAGGGGGATCTACTGGGAATCTAACCCGTAGTCCCAAAGTAAATATGCAGGGGGATCTAGCGAAAATCTAACCCGTAGTCCCAAAGTAAAGAGACAAAGGGGGGAACTACCGGAATCCCACATCTGCAGTCCCAATGTAAATACGCAGTCATAACAAGAAGATATTCAGAAATGAAGTTCAATAATGCAAGGGAACTAGGTAGTTCTATCCTAACATGCTTCACGTAGTACAAACAAAGCAACTTAAACAAATAGGCAATTTAGATCAACTAAGCAGGCTTTTCTAAACTAACGCAGGCTATAATTACAAATGGAATAAAGCGGGTAAGAAAGAAACTCAGTCTAAATATTTAAGTAAAATAGGATTTTCAACAATTAGCTCAAGTATGCACTCGTCACCTCACGTACAAGGTATTCAATTACCAAATATCATATCCTAAGGGGAAGGTCCCCTACACAAGGTTAGACAAGCCACTTACCTCAAACCGGCTCCAAATCAACTCGAACCCACACGTTTGCCACGAGTATCCAACTCCAAATGGCTTGAATCTATTCAATTCAATTACATATCATAATTAACATCTCAAGCAACTGATTCTACTATTTAATTTAAAGCTAAGACGCGAATTTAAGAAAAATGACCAAAACTACCCTCAGGCCAATATCTTGGAATCGGATAATTTTCATATTTTCAGAACCCTCGTACTCTCACGAGTCTAACCATATAAAAATATCCTAAATCGGAGGTCAAACACCCACTCAAAACACAATAGTTTGGTCTATGAAGTTTTTCCCATTTTTCATTCAAAAATCCGAAATTAAGGAGGAATTCATGATTAGATTAGTGGGTTTTAAGCATAAGACAGTAAAGAATCATTACCCGATCGTTGCCCTCGAAAATTCCTTGAAATATCTCCCAAATCCGAGCTCCCAAGCTTGTGTTTTGATAAAAATGGCAACCCTCGGTTTTGAAATGTTTATAACTGCCCAGACCCGTTATGTATCACGAACGCGGAAGTAAGGTCGCATTCGCGAAGAAGAAAAATTAAAGCTACCGAAAATGCCCTTCACAATCGCGAGGGGGAGAACGCGAACACAAAGGCCTGGGATCACGAAGCTACCTGAACGCGATGTCTGGAACGCAAACGCGATGAAGAAAAGTAGCGAGGTCCAGGAGTTACCCTACGCGAACATGTGAGAGCATTCACGAACGTGAAGAGCACGCTAGCGTAGTTACGTGAATGCGTGACAGCTTACGCGATCGCGATGGGGAAGTAAGCGGGGCTTCGCGAACACGAAGGGCAGCTCGCGAACGCGGTAGAGGCATACCAGAAGCAGCAACAGCAGTTCAAAAAAGGATGAAATGGCCCGTTGACCATCCGAAACACAGCCGAGGCCCCTGGGACCTCAACTAAACCTACAGACATGTCCCATAACATCATTCAAACTTGTACCAACCCTTAAACAACCTAAAACAACGTCGGAACCTCGAATTAACCAATGATTTAAGCCTAAGAACTTCAAACTCTAAGAAAACACGTTTTTGATCAAAAACCTAACCAAACCTCGTCCAAATGACCTGAAACTTTACACACACATCCCAAATGACATGACGGAGATACTTTAACTTCTAAAATTCCATTCCAACCCTCGGATCAAAATTTAACTATTGGATCGAAAACTTCAAAAATTCAAACTTCGGCATTTCAAGCCTACATCAGCTACGGACCTCCAAAATACTTTCTGAACACGCTCCCAACCTCGAAATCACCTAACGGAACTAACGGAACAATCAGATTTCCATTCCGAGGTCGTCTTCATACTGTTCCGACTACGGGCAAACCTTCCAACACTTAAGCTCTCATTTAGGAACTAAGTGTCCCAAAACTCTCCGAAACTCAAAACCAAACATCCCAGCAATTCAAATTAGCATAAATAGACTTGGGGAAAGCAGTTAATAGGGGATCGGGGAGTTAATTCTTAAGATGACCGGTCGGGTCGTCACATCTTCCAACATTTAAACAATCATTCGTCCTCGAACCCACTCACCAACCATACACAAAACATCACGAACCGTCCTGTCCACATAGCTATTCTGTTTGGATTGAACTGTACAGAGTCTATCCTGAATCATCTTAACCTTCTCCAATACATCCTGAACCAACTCTGTGCCATATAGCCTGGCCTCACCCGGCTTAAACCAACCCACCGGAGATCTATACCTCCTACAATATAAAGCCTCATACGGTGCCATCTGAATGCTGGACTGATAACTCTTGTTGTAGGCAAACTCCGCCAATGGCAAGAACTTATCCCAAGACCCTCCAAATTCAATCACATACGTACGGAGCATATCCTCAAGAATCTGAATAGTGCGCTCGGACTGTCCGTCCGTCTTGGGGTGAAATGATATTCTCAACTCCACCCGAGTACCTAACTCCCACTGCACAGCTCTCCAAAACCGCGATGTGAACTGAGTACCTCTGTCTGAAATAATAGAAACTGGAATACCATGCAGACGGACGATCTCTCGGATATAAATCTCCGCTAACCGCTCCGATGAATAAGTGGTACACACAGGAACGAAATGAGCGGACTTGTTGAGCCTATACACAATAACCCAAATGGAATCAAACTTCTTCAAGGTCCGTGGGAGTCCAGATACAAAGTCCATGGTGATGCGCTCTCATTTCCCCTCCAGAATCTCTATCTGCTGAAGCAACCCTCCCGGTCTCTAGTGCTCACACTTCACCTGCTGGCAGTTGAGGCATCTAGATACATACCCAACTATATCTTTCTTCATCCGCCTCCACCAATAGTGTTGCCTCAAGTCCTAATACATCTTTGCGGTACCCCGATGGATAGAATACCGCAAACTATGGCCCTCTGCTAAAATGAACTCTCAAAGATCATCAACATCGGGCACACAAATCCGACACTACATCCTCAATACCCCATCTTCTCCAATGGTCACATCTCTGGAATCACCACGCTGAACCTTGTCCTTAAGGATAAGCAAATGAGGGTCATCATACTACCGCTCCCTGATACGGTCAAACAAAGAAGACCGGGAAACCACACAATCTAGAACCCGACGAGGCTCCGAAAGGTCCAATCTCACAAACTGACTGGCTAAGGCCTGAACAACCATAGGCCTCTCTGAAGTAGGTAAATATGCAAACTCCCCAAACTCTCTGCCCGGTGACTCAAGGCGTCGGCCACCATATTGGCCTTGCCCGGGTGATACAGAATAGTAATATCATAATCCTTCAGCAACTCTAACCACCTCCTCTGGTGAAAATTTAGATCCTTTTGCTTGAACAAGTGCTGCAAAATCCGATGGTCGGTATAGATCTCACAAGAAACACCGTACAAATAATGACGCCAGATCTTCAAGGCATGAACAATAGCAGCTAACTCCAGGTCATGGACAGGGTAATTCTTCTCATGTATCTTCAACTGTTTGGACGCGTAGGCAATCACCCTATCATCCTGCATCAATACTGCTCTAAGGACAACTCTCGAGGCATTACAATAGACAGTATAATACCCCAAACCGGTAGGCAATATAAAAATTGGGGCTGTTGTCAAAGCTGTCTTGAGCTTTTGAAAGATCGCCTCACATTCCTCTGTCAACCGATATAGGGCACCCTTCTGGGTCAATCTAGTCATAGGAGCCTCAATCGATGAAAATTCCTCCACAAAATGACGGCGGTAGCCCGCCAAGCCAAGGAAACTGCGAATCTCTGTAGCTGAAGATGGCCTGGACCAACTCTGCACGGTCTCTATCTTCCTCGGATCTGCCCGAATGCCCTCACTCGAGACTATGTGGCCTAAGAATGCCACAAAACTCAACCAAAAGTCACATTTTGAGAACTTTGCATATAGCTTCTTCTCTCTCAAGGTCTGAAGCACGGTCCTCAGGTGATGCTCATGATCTTCACGACTCCGGGAATATACCAGAATATCATTAATAAAAACAATGACAAACGAGTTGAGATATGGACTGAACACACTGTGTATAGAATGCATAAAAGATTTTGGGGCATTGGTCAGCGCAAATGACATAACAAGGAACTCGTAATGGCCATACCGAGTCCTGAAGGCAGTCTTAGGGATATCTGGCTCCCGAATCTTCAACTGATTGTAACCTGAGCGCAAGTCAATCTTAGAAAACACTTGTGCGCCCTGAAGCTGGTCAAACAGATCATCAATACGAGGCAAAGGATAACGGTTCTTCACTGTAACCTTGTTCAACTAGAGATAATCAACACACATACGCATGGAGCCATCCTTTTTCTTCACAAACAAGACAGGAGCACCCCACGGTGAAACACTGGGTGAATAAAACCCTTATTAAGCAATTCCTGCAACTGATCCTACAACTCCTTCAATTCAGGAGGAGCCATACGATACAGAGGGATGGAAATGGGCTGAGTGCCCGGCAACAGATCAATGCCAAAATCAATGTCTCTATCGAGCGGCATGCCCAGAAGATCAGCTGGAAACACATCGGGATAATCCTGTACCACCGGGACTGAATAAACATAAGGGGTATCAGCATTGACATCTCTCACATAAGCTAAATACGTGGCACACCCCTTCTCAACCATACGTTGAGCTTTGAGGAAAGAAATAACTCTACTGGGAGTATGATCTAAAGTACCACTCCACTCAACACACGTAATACCTGGCATAGCCAACGTCACGGTCTTGGCGTGACAATTAAGAATAGAAAAATGGGGCGACAACCAGTCCATGCCCAAGATAATGTCAAAATCAACCATACTGAGTAACAATAAATCTGCTCTGGTCTCAAAACCATGAATAGTAACCAGACATGACCGATAAACACGGTCCATAACAAGAGAATCCCCCACAAGAGTAGAAACATAAACAGGGGCACTCAAACAATCTGAGGCACACCCAAATGCGGAGAAAAGTAAGAAAAGACATAAGAATAAGTAGAGCCCGGTTCGAGTAGAACTTATGCCTCTCTGTGACAAACCAGTATAATACATGTAATGACTGAGTCGGAGGCAATAGCTTCTGTACAAGTAGGAATAGCATAATATCTGGCCTGGCCCCTCTCTCGAGGGCGACCTCTACCTCCCCGACCTCCACCCCTAGTCGGCTGGGCAGATGGGGTAGCAGCTGGAGCTGTGATCATGGCCTTAGAACTCTGAGGAGCTTGCTGTGGCTGAGTAGTCTGTGAGGATGCACCCCTACCAAGTCTGGGGCAGTACCTACCAAATGGAGTGTATCACCACACTCGAAACAAGCTCTGGGAGGACGCGGTGGCTGTGACTGACTAGGGCCAGGTCCGCTGGACTAACCTCTAAAAGCACCCCGTGCAGGAGGTGCGCTAGAAACTGGAGGTGCATAGTAAAGCTCCTAAGGTATAGGCGGAGCTTGAGCACTGCTGGCTGCTGGAAGAGCTGAATGAACGGCGCGTCCCATATAGCCCCTACCATGACAACCTATACGAGCATCAAAATGTGGCCTGACTCTCGAGACCTCTTGGCCTCCCTCTCCTCTCGCTCCCTAGCGAGCATACCCTCGATCCTCCTAGAAATGCTCACTACCTGCTGATAAGGAATGTCCATCTCCAACTCTCGAGCCATGCTAGATCTGATGGATGGAATAAGACCCTCAATGAACCGGCGACTCTCTCGCGAACAATGGCAACCAAGGCTGGTGCATGCCTTGCCAATCTGGTATAACAGATAGCATACTCCGAAACGGTCATAGCACCCTGGCGCAAATGCTCAAACTCTGCAAGCCCTGTGTCCCTGAGACTCTAAGGTACAAACTCTCTCATGAACATATCAGAGAACTGGGTCCAGGTCAGTGAGGCAGCCTCGGCTAGACTGTCTATATCATAAGTGCGCCACCAATCATGGGCGGCTCCCCGAAGCTGGAAGGCAGTGGAAGAAACCCCGCTAGACTCTATTATGCCTAGAGTGCGAAGAATACGATGGCACTCCTCTAGAAATCCTAAGGCATCATCTGACACTAATCCACTGAATACCGGGGGATCATACTTCTTGAACCTCTCAAGTCTCCACCGCTCGTCCTCTGAAGCAGCTAACCCTTCCTCGGGCTAAATAGGCACTGCAGGCGGTGCAGGAATAATCTCGGGAACCTGCTCAACATGCACTTGCTGCTCAGGAGTGCGGGCAGCGGGAATCTGTGCTCCTCCCCCGGCCTGGGATGTGGCTACATCAAGGGGAAGCAACCCTGCCTGAGCCAAGGTGGTGTATATACTCATGAACTTAGCCAAAGTCTCGTGAAGAGCTGGAGTAGTAGTGGCAGTAGTAGGCGTGCCAGGTGCCTGAGCTCCGGCTGGATCTGTTAGTGGTACCTCGGTGGCAGCTCGAGCAGGTGCTCTGGCTGCACCACGTGCGTGTCCTCGACCTCTACCCCGACCCCGGCCTCTAATAGCTGCAGTAGGGGCGCGGGTGCCTGATCATCCCGAGTAGCCTGTGTCCTCACCATCTGTGAGAAAATAGAAGATAGAAGTTTAGAATTTGGGATTTCAAAATATCGCACGACAAGGAAACCAAATGAAGTGAAAAAATTTTCCTAACAGTCACATAGCCTCTCGTATATAAGTACAGACGTCTCTGTACCGATCAGTGAGACTCTAATAAACTGGCCTGTGTTCCGTGCCTCTTATGAACCTAGAGCTATGATACCAACTTCTCACGACCCCAGTGCGCCCTCCGTGAACATGTCGTGATGGCGCCTAGTCCCAACGACTAGGTAAGCCTAACAATGCGGAAACAACATAACTTGCAGAAACAATTAGTTAAACTAAACAACTAGAAGGAAAACTATATATAAATGTCGCTCTACATATAAAACTCAATAGCACGGAAGTCTACAATATCATCCCAAAACACGAAAACTCACGGGAACACAAGCTAGAAGAAATACAGTAAGTGCTCTAATCTCCAGATATGTCTACAACAAAAGTTCAACAGAAGGCTAAATGCTACAAGATAGAGTAAAGAAGGACAGTCTTCGATCTGCGGATGCGGCAGATGTACCTCGAAGTCTCCGTGGCTCTCCTTACCTCAAGGATAATGCGCCTGGGTGGAGGTACCTGGATCTGCACATGAAAAACATGTGCAGAAGGGGCATGAGTACACCACAGCGGTACACAGTAAGTGCCAAGCCTAACCTCGGTCAGGTAGTGACGAGGAAGATCAGGGCACTACTGAGAATAAACATAATAATAAGTCTTGCAACAACATGAAATAAACAGAAATAATGAGTACAGCTATAAAGTAAGACAGGTTACACAAGGCAACAATTAACACTCGGAGAATAAGGTAACACGGAGTAAAACAGCTCAATATCAATACCAACAACGAGGATCTCCCAGGGTACTATCCAGTAGTCCATTTCATCAACTGTCCAAGGATCTCCCGGGATACCGTCCCGTAGTCCAACTATCAATGTGCAGGGGGATCTAC
>MU715419.1:72680-83463 GCA_026770625.1 Nicotiana glauca
CGGAAATCTAACCCGTAGTCCCAAAGTAAAGAGACAAAGGGGGGAGCTACCGGAATCCCACATCCGTAGTCCCAATGTAAATACGCAGTCATAAGAAGAAGATATTCAGAAATGAAGTTCAATAATACAAGGCAACCAGGTAGTTCTATCCTAACATGCTTCACGTAGTACAAACAAGGCAACTTAAGCAAATAGGCAATTTAGATCAACTAAGCAGGCATTTCTAAACTAACGTAGGTTATAATTACAAATGGAATAAAGCAGGTAAGTAAGAAACTCAGTCTAAATATTTAAGTAAAATAGGATTCTCAACAATTGGCTCAAGTATGCGCTCGTCACCTCACGTACAAGGATTCAATTACCAAATATCATATCCTAAGGGGAAGGTCCCCCACACAAGTTTAGACAAGCCACTTACCTCAAACCGGCTCAAAAATCAACTCGAACCCACACGTTTGCCACGAGTATCCGACTCCAAATGGCCTGAATCTATTCAATTCAATTACATATCGTAATTAACATCTCAAGCAACTAATTCTACTATTCAATTTAAATCTAAGACGCGAATTTAAGAAAAATGACCAAAATACCCCTAAGTCCCATATCTCAGAACCGGATAATTTTCATATTTTCAGAACCCCCGTACTCTCACGAGTCTAACCATATAAAAATATCCCAAATCGGAGGTCAAACACCCACTCAAAACTCAATAGTTTGGTCTATGAAGTTTTTCCCATTTTTCATTCAAAAATCCGAAATTAAGGAGGAATTCGTGTTTAGATTAGTGAGTTTTAAGCATAAGACATTAGAGAATCGTTGCCCTCGAAAATCCCTTGAAATCTTTCCAAATTCGAGCTCCCAAGCTTATGTTTTGATAAAAATGGCAAACCTTCGGTTTTGAAATGTTTATAACTGCGTAGACCCGTTATGCATCACGAACGCGGAACTAAGGTCGCGTTCGCGTAGAAGAAAAATTGAAGCTACCAAAAATGTCCTTCGCGATCGCGAGGGGGAGAACGCGAACGCAAAGGCCTGGGATCACGAAGCTACGTGAATGCGATGTCTGGAATGGGAACGCAATGAAGAAAAGTAGCGAGGTCCAGGAGTTACCCTACGCGAACGCGTGAGACCATTCGCGAACGCGAAGAACACACTAGCATAGTTACGCGAATGCGTGACAGCTTACGCGATCGAGATGGGGAAGTAAGCGGGGCTTCGTGAACACGTAAGGGATTATGCAAACGCGAAGAGAATAATTCCAGGTGGTCAAATTAAGCCTTCGCGAATGCGAAGAGCAGCTCGCGAACGCGGTAGAGGCATACCAGAAGCAGCAACAGCAATTCAAAAAAGGAGGAAATGGCCCGTTGAGCATCCGGAACACAGCCGAGGCCCCTGAGACCTCAACCAAACCTACGGACATGTCCCATAACATCATTCGAACTTGTACCAACCCCTAAACCACCTAAAACAATGTCGGAACGTCGAATTAACCAATAATTTAAGCCTAAGAACTTCAAACTCTAACAAAACACACTTTCGGTCAAAAACCAAACCAAACCTCGTCCAAATGACCAGAAATTTTACACACACATCCCAAATGACATGACGGAGCTACTGCAACTTTCAAAATTCCATTCCGACCCTCGAATCAAAATTTAACTATCGGACCAGAAACTTCAAAAATTCAAACTTCGGCATTTCAAGCCTACATCAGCTACGGATCTCCAAAATACATTCTGAACACGCTCCCAACCCCGAAATTACCTAACGGAACTATCAGATTTCCATTCCGAGGCTGTCTTCATACTGTTCTGACAACGGGCAAACCTTCCAACATTTGAGCTCTCATTTAGGGACTAAGTGTCCCAAAACTCTCCGAAACTCAAAACCGAACTTCCCGGCAATTCAAATTAGCATAAATAGACTTAGGGTAAGCAGTTAATAGGGGATCGGAGCATTAATTCTTAAGACGACCGGTCGGTTCATCACATCTTCCTATATTTAAACATTCGTTCGTCCTCAAACGAGCATAAAGAAATACCTTAAGTAGTGAAAAGATGAGGGTAATTGTTGTGCATATCCTGCTCGGTCTCCCAGGTCGCCTCCTCTGTCGGCTGACCCTGCCACTAAACCTTTACTGAAGCAACGTTCTTTGACCTCAACTTTCTGATCTGCATGTTCAATATAGCCACTGGCTCCTCAACATAGGATAGATCCATGTCCAACTGGACTGAACTGAAATCCAGCATGTGTGACAGGTCATCGTGGTACCTCCGGTGCATCGAAACATGAAATACCGGATGAACCCCGGCTAAATTGGGAGGTAAGGCAAGCTCATAAGCAACCTCCCCAACTCGCCTCAAAATCTCAAAAGGGCCAATAAATCTCAGACTCAACTTCCATTTCTTCCCAAACCTTATGACGCCTTTCATAGGCGAAACCCGAAGCAGAACCCGCTCACCAACCATACACAAAACATCACGAACCGTCCTGTCCGCATAGCTCTTCTATTTGGATTGGACTGTACAGAGTCTATCCTGAATCATCTTAACCTTCTCCAATACGTCCTGAACCAACTCTGTGCCCAATAGCCTGGCCTCACCCGGCTCAAACCAACCCACCGGAGATCTATACCTCCTACCATATAAAGCCTCATACGGTGCCATCTGAATGCTGGACTGATAACTCTTGTTGTAGGCAAACTCCGCCAATGGCAAGAACTTATCCCAAGACCCTCCAAACTCAATCACATACGTACGGAGCATATCCTCAAGAATCTGAATAGTGCGCTCGGACTGTCCGTCCGTCTTGGGGTGAAATGATGTTCTCAACTCCACCCGAGTACCTAACTCCCACTGCACAGCTCTCCAAAACCGCGATGTGAACTGAGTACCTCTCTCTGAAATAATAGAAACTGGAATACCATGCAGACGGACGATCTCCCGGATATAAATCTCCACCAACCGCTCCGATGAATAAGTGGTACATACAGGAACGAAATGAGCGGACTTGGTCAGCTGATCCACAATAACCCAAATGGCATCAAACTTCTTCAAGGTCCGTGGGAGTCTAGATACAAATTCCATGATGATGTGCTCCCATTTCCACTCCAGAATCTCTATCTGCTTAAGCAACCCTCCCGGTCTCTGGTGCTCACACTTCACCTGCTGGCAGTTGAGGCATCTTGATACATACCCAACTATATCTTTCTTCATCCGCCTCCACCAATAGTGCTGCCTCAAGTCTTAATACATCTTTGCGGCACTCGGATGGATAGAATACCGCAAACTATGGGCCTCTGCTAAAATCAACTCTCGAAGCTCGTCAACATCGGGCACACAAATCCGACCCTGCATCCTCAATACCCCGTCATCTCCAATGGTCACATCTCTGGAATCACCATGCTGAACCTCGTCCTTAAAGACAAGTAAATGAGGGTCATCATACTGTCGCTCCCTGATACGATCAAATAAAGAAGACTGGGAAACCACACAATCTAGAACCCGACGAGGCTCCGAAAGGTTCAATCTCACAAACTGACTGGCTAAGGCCTGAACATCCATCGCCATAGGCCTCTCTAAAGCTGGAAAATATGCAAACTCCCCAAACTCTCTGCCCGGTGACTCATAGCATCGGCCACCACATTAGTCTTGCCCGGGTGATACAGAATAGTAATATCATAATCCTTCAGCAACTCTAACCACCTCCTCTGGTGCAAATTTAGATCCTTTTGCTTGAACAAGTGCTGTAAAATTCGATGGTCAGTATAAATCTCACAAGGCACACTGTACAAATAATGACGCTAGATCTTCAAGGCATGGACAATAGCAGCTAACTCCAGGTCATGGACAGGGTAATTCTTCTCATGTATCTTCAACTGTCTGGACGCGTAGGCAATCACCCTAGCGTCCTGCATCAATACTGCTCTGAGGACAACTCTCGAGGCATCACAATATACAGTATAAGACCCCAAACTTGTAGGCAATATAAAAATTGGGGTTGTAGTCAAAGCTGTCTTGTGATTCTGAAATATCACCTCACACTCCTTGGTCCACTGAAATGGGGCACCCTTCTAGGTCAATCTAGTCAAAGGAGCCTCAATTGATGAAAATCCCTCCAAAATGACGGCGGTAGCCCGCCAAGCCAAGGAAACTGCAAATCTCTGTAGCTGAGGATGGCCTGGGCCAACTCTACACGGTCTCTATCTTCCTTGGATCCGCCCGAATGCCCTCACTCGAGACTATGTGGCCTAAGAATGCCACAAAACTCAACCAAAAGTCACATTTTGAGAACTTTGCATACAGCTTCTTCTCTCTCAGGGTCTGAAGCACGGTCCTCAGGTGATGCTCTTGATCTTCTTGACTCCGAGAATATATGAGAATATCATCAATAAAAACAATGACAAACGAGTCGAGATATGGCCTGAACACACTGTGTATGAAACGCATAAAAGTTATTGGGGCATTGGTCAGCGCAAATCACATAAAAAGGAACTCGTAATGGCCATACCGAGTCTTGAAGGCAGTCTTCGGGATATCTGGCTCCCGAATCTTCAACTGATGGTAACCTGAGCGCAAGTCAATCTTAGAAAACACCTATGCGCCCTGAAGCTGGTCAAATAGATCATCAATACGAGGCAAAGGATAACAGTTCTTCACTGTAACCTTGTTCAACTGGCGATAATAAATACACATACGCATGGAGCCATCCTTTTTCTTCACAAACAAGACAGGAGCACCCCACGGTGAAACACTGGGGTGAATAAAACCCTTATCAAGCAATTCCTGCAACTTATCCTTCAACTCCTTCAATTCAGGAGGAGCCATACAATACAGAGGGATGGAAATGGGCTGAGTGCCCAGCAACAGATCAATGCCAAAATCAATGTCTTTATCGGGCGGCATGCCCGGAAGATCAGCTGGAAACACATCGGGATAATCCTGTACCACCGGGACTGAATCAACAGAAGGGGTATCAGAATTGATATCTCTCACATAAGCTAAATACGCGGCACACCCCTTCTCAACCATACGTTGATCTTGGAGGAAAGAAATAACTCTACTGGGAGTATGATCTAAAGTACAACTCCACTCAACACGCATAATACTTGGCATAGCCAACATCACGGTCTTGGCGTGACAATCAAGAATAGCAAAATGGGGCAACAACCAGTCCATGCCCAAGATAATGTCAAAATCAACCATACTAAGTAACAATAAATCCGCTCTGGTCTCAAAACCACGAATAGTAACCAGACATGACCGATAAACGCGGTCCATAACAAGAGAATCCCCCACAAGAGTAAAAACATAAACAGAGGCACTCAAAGAATCCGAGGCACACCCAAATGTGGAGCAAAGTAAGAAAACACATAAGAATAAGTAGAGCTCGGATCGAGTAGAACTTATGCCTCTCTGTGACAAACCAGTATAATAAATGTAATGACTGAGTCGGAGGCAACAGCCTCGGTACGAGCAGGAATAGCATAATATCTGGCCTGGCTCCTCTCTCTAGGGCGACCTCTACCTCCCTGACCTCTGCCCCTAGCCGGCTGGGCAGATGGGGTAGCAGCTGGAGTTGTGATCATGACCTGAGACATCTGAGGAGAACGATGTGGCTGAGTAGTCTGTGAGGATTCACCCCTACCAAGTCTGGGGCAGTCCCTAACCATATGGAGTGTATCACCACACTTGAAACAAGCTCTGGGAGGACGCGGTGGCTGTGACTGACTAGGGACAGGTCTGCTGGACTGGCCTCTAAAAGCACCCCGCGCAGGAGGCGCACTAGAAACTGGAGGTGCATAGTAAGGCTCCTAAGGTATAGGCGGAGCTCGAGCACTGCTGGCTGCTGGAAGAGCTGAATGAACGGCGCGACCCATATAGCCCCTACCATGACAACCTGTACGAGCTCCAAAGTAGTGGCCCGACTCTCGAGACCTGTTGGCCTCCCTCTCCTCTCGCTCCCTAGCGAGCATAACCTCTATCCTCCTAGCAATGCTCACTACCTGCTGATAAGGAATGTCAATCTCCAACTCTCGAGCCATGCTAGATCTGATGGACGGACTAAGACCCTCAATGAACCGGCAAACTCTCTCGCGGACAGTGGCAACCAAGGCTGGTGCATGCCTAGCCAATCTGGTATAACAGATAGCATACTCCAAAATGGTCATAGCACCCTGGCACAAATGCTCAAACTCTACAAGCCATGTGTCCCTGAGACTCTGAGGGACAAACTCTCTCATGAACATATCTGAGAACTGGGTCCAGGTCAGTAAGGCAGCCTCGGCTGGACTGTCTATCTCATAAGTGTGCCACTAATCATGGGCGGCTCCCCGAAGCTGGAAGGCAGTGGAAGAAACCCTACTAGACTCTACTATGCCCAGAGTGCGAAGAATACGATGGCACTCCTCTAGAAATCCCAAGGCATCGTCTGATGCTAATCCACTGAATACCGGGGGATCATACTTCTTGAACCTCTCAAGTCTCCGCCGCTCGTCCTCTGAAGCAGCTGAACTTTCCTCGGGCTAAACTGGCACTGCAGGCGGTGTAGGAATAATCTCAAAAACCTGCTCAACATGCACTTGCTGCTCAGGAGTGCGGGCGGCGGGAGTTCTTGCTCCTCCCCCGACCTGGGATGTGGCTACAGCAAGGGGAAGCAATCCTGCCTGAGCCAAGGTGGTGTACATATTCATGAACATAGCCAAAGTCTCGTGAAGAGCTGGAGTAGTAGTGGCAGTAGTAGGCATGCCAGGTACCTGGGCTCCGGCTGGATCTGCTAGTGGTACCTCGTCGGCAACTTACGCAGGTGCTCTGGTTGCACCACATGCGCGTCCTCGACCTCTACCCCGACCCCGGCCTCTAACAGCTGCAGTAGGGGCGCGGGTGCCTGATTATCCCGAGTAGCGTGTGTCCTCACCATCTGTGAGAAAATAGAAGATAGAAGTTTAGAATTTGTGATGTCAAAATATCGCACGACAAGGAAACCAAATGAAGTGAAAAAAAATTCCTAACATTCACATAGCCTCTCGTAGATAAGTACAGACGTCTCCGTACCGATCAGCGAGACTCTAACAAACCGGCCTGTGTTCCGTGACTCCTATGAACCTAGAGCTCTGATACCAACTTGTCACGACCCCAGTTCGCCCTCCGTGAACATGTCGTGATGGCGCCTAGTCCCAACGACTAGGTAAGCCTAACAATGCGGAAACAACATAACTTGCGGAAACAATTAGTTATACTAAACAACTAGAAGGAAAACTGTATATAAATGTCGCTCTGCATATAAAACTCAATAGTGCGGAAGTCTATAATATCATCCCAAAACCCGAAAACTAGCGGGAACACAAGCTAGAAGAAATACAGTAAGTGCTCTAATCTCCAGAAATGTCTACAACAAAAGTTCGACAGAAGGCTAAACGCTACAAGATAAAGTAAAGAAGGAGACTCTTCGATCTGCGGACGCGGCAGATATACCTCGAAGTCTACGCGGCTCTCCTTGCCTCAAAGATAATGAGCTCGGGTTGAGGTACCTAGATCAGCACATGAAAAACATGCGCAGAAGGGGTATGAGTACACCACAGCGGTACTCAATAAGTTCCAAGCCTAACCTCGATCGGGTAATGACGAGGAAGATCAGGGCCATACTGAGAATAAACATAATAATAAGTCTTGCAACAATATGAAATAAACAGAAATAATGAGTACAGCTATGAAGTAAGACATGTTACACAAGGCAACAATTAACACTCGGAGAATAATGCAACACGGAGTAAAACAGCTCAATATCAATACCAACAACGAGGATCTCCCAAGGTACCATCCTGTATTCCATTTCATCAACTGTCCAAGGATCTCCCGGGATACCGTCCCATAGTCCAACTATCAATGTGCAGGGGGATCTATCGGGAATCTAACCCGTAGTCCCAAAGTAAATGTGCAGGGGGATCTACCGGGAATCTAACCCATAGTCCCAAAGTAAATAGACAAAGGGGGGAGCTACCGGAATCCCACATCCGTAGTCCCAATATAAATACGCAGTCACAACAAGAATATATTCAGAAATGAAGTTCAATAATATAAGGCAACCAGGTAGTTCAACCCTAACATTCTTCATGTATTACAAACAAGGAAACTTAAGCAAATAGGCTATTTAGATCAACTAAGCAAGCTTTTCTAAACTAACGCAGGCTATAATTACAAATGGAATAAAGCAGGTAAAAAAGAAACGCAGTCTAAATATTTAAGTAAAATTGGATTTTCAACAATTAGCTCAAGTACACGCTCTTCACCTCACATACAACGCATTCAATTACCAAATATCATATCTTAAGGGGAAGGTCCCCCAAAAAAGGTTAGACAAGGCACGTACCTCAAACCGGCTCCAAAATCAACTCGAACCCGCTCATTTGCCATGAGTATCCGACTCCAAATGGCCCAAATCTATTCAACTCAATTACATATCGTAATTAACATCTCAAGCAACTGATTCTACTATTTAATTTAAAGCTAAGACGTAAATTTAAGAAAAATAACCAAAATGCCCCTCAGTTCAACGTCTCAGAACCGGATAATTTTTACATTTTTAGAACCCTCGTACTGTCACGAGTCTAACCATATAAAAATCTCCCAAATCGGAGGTCAAACACCCACTCAAAACTCAATAGCTTGGTCTATAAAGTTTTCCCCATTTTTCATTCAAAAATCCGAAATTAAGGAGGAATTCGTGATTAGATTATTGGGTTTTAAGCATAAGAGACTAGGGAATCGTTACCCAATCGTTGCCCTCGAAATCTCTCGCAAATCCCAACTCCCAAGCTTGTGTTTTGATAAAAATGGCAAACCATCGGTTTTACAATGTTTATAGCTGCCCAGGCCCGTTATGCATCGCAAACGCTGAAGTAAGGTCGCATTCGCAAAGAAGAAAAATTGAAGGTGCCAAAAATGCCCTTCGTGGTCGTGAGGGGGAGAACGCGAACGCGGAGGCCTCGGATCACGAAGCTACGTGAACGCGACATCTGGAATGCGAACGCAATGAAGAAAAGTAGCGAGGTTCAGGGTTTACCCTACGCGAACGCTCTCACGCGAAGAACGGACTAGCGTAGTTACGCGAACGCGTTACAGCTTATGCGATCGCGGTGGAGAAGTAAGCTGGGCTTCGCGAACGGGGAAGGAATTATGCAAAAGTGAAGAGAAGAATTCCAGGTGGTCAAATTAAGTCTTCGCGAACGCGAAGGGCAGCTCGCGAACGTGGTAGAGGCATACCAGAAGCAACAACAACAGTTCAAAAATAGGAGGAAATGGCCCGTTGAGCATCCGAAACACAGCCGAGGCCCCTGGGACCTCAAACAAACCTACGGACATGTCCCATAACATCATTCAAACTTGTACTAACCCTTAAACCACCTAAAACAACATCGGAACCTTGAATTAACCAATGATTTAAGCCTAAGAACTTCAAACTCTAACAAAACACGCTTTCGATCAAAAACCTAACCAAACCTCGTCCAAATGACCTGAAATTTTACACACACATCCCAAATGATATAACGGAGCTACTGCAACTTCCGAAATTCCATTCCGACCCTCGGATCAAAATCTCACTATCGGACCGGAAACTTCAAAAATTCAAACTTCGGCATTTCAAGCCTAAATCAGCTACGGACCTCCAAAACACATTCTGAACACGCTCCCAACCCCAAAATCACATAACGGAACTAACGGAACCATCGGATTTCCATTCTGAGTCCGTCTTCACACTGTTCCGACTACGGGCAAACCTTCCAACACTTAAGCTCTCATTTAGGGACTAAGTGTCCCAAAACTCTCCGAAACTCAAAACCGAACATCCCGGCAATTCAGATTAGTATAAATAGACTTGGGGAAAGCAGTTAATAGGGGATCGAGGCGTTAATTTTTAAGACGATCGGACGGATCGTCACAACACAACTAGTAGAAGTTGTGTGAGACACAAAATAAAATCGCTCACGAAAAACAAGTATACATTGAATATTGATTTCAAAATTTACTTTCTCAACTCATAACCAGAATATTTAAGTTTTTGGATACACTGCCCAGTCTCAAGAAGATGGAAAAAGTATTATAAAGCTAGTTTGTTGTTTGGCACATATATAACTAAACTCTAAAACTTGGCTAGCCATCCCCTGAACCTTTATCAATTTTTTAACTATAGTCAACTAAATAGAAGATCTTGAATAGCTAAGGGATATGACATGTGAATACTAAGGGATTACATTTACATTAGTACTCTATCTTCTGACTTTAGTTTCTTTTTTTTTTTTTTATGTAAATATGCTTTTCAATTTATTGGCCTTATCCAGCTTCCCTTATCAAAAGGCTATTGGCCTTACTCTTTGCACAGAAAGTTGTTCATCATTAAGGGTGTGTTTGGTGTAACGGAAAATATTTTCCATGGAAAATATTTTTCAAGAAAATATTTTCTTGGAAAATAAGTACTAATTTTATTTATTTTTCGGTGTTTGGTACGCAAATTAAAGAAAATAACTTCTCAAGAGTATTTATAAATAATTTAGATATAATAAATATGAAGTTATAAACTTTCAAACCAACAACCTTCCGGACTCACAAATTTCATAAACTTTCGAATCGCTAAACTGTCAAAACCGCGTAATTTCGAACCCGTAAACTTTATAATTTCTAAACCTGTAAACTTCCAAACACATAAACGGGAAAATTTTTGTGGGGCGGGGCTGGGGGGCGGGACTGGGGGATGCAGAAAACGGGAAAAAAAATAGAAATTCAAATTA
>MU715419.1:91553-185760 GCA_026770625.1 Nicotiana glauca
ACAATTGGGGAAATCATAACTCTAGACCTCCTTAATCTTGTCTCTAACCCGTAGTATATTTAGTTGTTAATTTAGAAGTTTAATTTATTAGTTAATTAGTTAAACACAAGAATTTAAATATCCATAAGTTAGGAATTGTTCAAGCTTGTCTTCTTAGCGATAGTGAACAGCTGTAGCTAAACCTTAGTTCTCTGTGGGATTCGACTCCGGACTTGTAAACCGGATTATATTTGCAGCGACCGCATTGTCCTTTTTATAAGGCATAGTTGGGCGTGATCAATAATCATAATCTAAATGGAGATTAAATTTGTTAATCATATCTAATCATACAAAAACATAAAGTTGAATCATCCGAGATTGGGCGGAGAGCCAAGCTATGCGCTTTGGATTGTAATTATGTAAAGCAAATGACCTTGACAATATCCAGGTAGAGATAGATTCGCATATACTAAAATCATGTATGAATAGAAAGACTATGCGCCATGGATGATGATCCAAGCAGTGGACACGTCATACGCACAAAAGGGGTCTGGTGTACACCAGCTATGGAAGGCTCCCAAGAGTAGTTAAAGAACTTATCCAACTTGATAAATGGGAGATGGCATCCTTTAGAATTAAAACATTGAAAGCTAGGGAAATTTATTTTGATCCCCCATAATACATCGCAGTGATTCTTTGATACAATTAGGATACATAGAGAATAGAGGTTGAAATGCCAACCCTTTAAATCTCACGAGGAAGCTCTTCCTCAAATTTTATCCATTTAAACTACATAAAAGGATGCTACTTTGACCCCAAAAAAATAAAAAATCATCATCCGAGATTGGTCCCGGGTGCTGCGCCCGGGCTAACCATTACTAGTTAGTTTGATAAGCGATTGTGGTATGATGTGTAACGCACATAATTAAGTCTTCAACTTATTATTTATTTATTTATCATAGTCTTCAACTTATTTAGCATCTAGTCATCTCTAGGTTCAAATGTCAATAAATACTGTCCTTGTCCATTTGGTCGCTATTACGTAATTTACTCTTCTATCTTGACTATTTTTTAATAGAGTTAAAAAGATTTTCAAGATGTTTCCTCCCTTGAAAATAGATAGGAAAAATAATTTCTATTCGATTGTTTCAATGTAATCCATCCGTCAATTGTAGAGTTCAAATGGTTATGCGCTTAATACACAACATTTGATGCATAATCGCAGGGCCGTATGACTTTTTGCATGCCTATCACGGGGTACCTCTTTATCAAATATTTTTACTAAATATATATAAGAAAAATAAAAATTTTAAGGATAAATGTAAAAGAATGACACCATTTATCATTATACTGATTTATTTATTAGTTTACTTTTTAAAATCATAACATCGCTTATAAAATATCTTGTGTACATGTTGCTCCCAAACGCACACGCAAATATACATGGTCGACAAGTAATATAATGATAAGTTGAGTGTCGAACTCACAGAGACTTGTGTAAACTACTCACGAAATCACTAAAATTGTTATTCAATCTAGCTAAAACCAAAGTCCAATAATATGATTGTACTATACTACAATTCTAAATAATAACTAAATTATCAAGTAACGAGTTGATTGTTGTGTATTCAGTAGAGACGAGTATTCCAGTTCGTATGGTGCTCTAATTAACTCTCTCTTTCATATAACTCATTCATGGTTGCTAATTAATCGATAAATGCTCTCATAGCCTTCTCCCGAAGCACTACTCACTTATTCTCAATAGATTAACGCCTATATTCCTATGAAATCAATCTATTCAGAACGCATTAAGATCACGATACTTAATTAAGCACGGTGACTAGGTATATTCCTATCCTAACCACAAATTCGCTCCCCCTAAAATTAGGCTTAGTCTTCCTTTTATACGTGTTGGATAGGTCTAGGGTCGAATAAACCTTGTCCCGGGCGAAATAGGCCAGAATTCACGTAACCGGTGTCAGGCGCCCTCCATAGCGCCCAAAAAATTTCAGTACTATTTCCAACACCACAAGTGGCGACAGGCGCTGCCTGTGGTGCCCAGCTGGCTTCCTTTTCCAATTTTGTTCGTTTTAGCTTCAAATCTTGTACGTTTCGCCCCTACTTGCTCCCGAATCATTCCTACAAGTAAAAACACTTCGAATTAATATAATTCATAGCATTTACCATCCCAAATTCACGAAACAAGATTAAAATATGAGGTGATATACATAAAAATACATATACTTTAAGCTAAACACCAACACCGCACACTTAAGACTCTTGCTTGTCCTCGAGCAATTGGACAATCTAATAAACCCCCAACTGCATACAAGGTTCAATCATAGAGGAGCACCTTAACTTTTAACCACACACTATACCCTTGACCACGATCAATACCGGCACACAAGCATGAACACACAAAAATTCACATTCTTCCCGTTTAAGCATGCCCAAGTATAATGTTTCACTTCAATAAATTCCAACAACCTATTCGTCACCACCCAACCTCAACAATGACTTGCAACCACTAAGCACCCTCAATTGATGCACTTACCTAACAAGAAAGTTTACAACATTACCAATCATTCACGAGATCATGTGCCCTTACCAACAAAAAAAGAGTGAGTATAAATTGGTCCACACATTCAAATATGCCTTCGAATATAGATTAAGGACATCACACAATTGAACAAAATTCACTCACTCTCGCAAAGAATTCTTATGCATCCCGTGATCGTATCATAAGCTTGCCCGTAGTGTATATCTCTACTAATTTAAGCTAGCCAAATATAGGATCAATTAGGACTTTTAAGGTTGTAATGTAGGCTAAGGGACGGGTAGGATATATTAAGGAATATTGGCTAACCCTCCTAAGCACTTTAATATACTACATTTATAATTCAAGCACATATTCTTCTCAACCAATTCACTTGCTACATACAACTTAGCCCTCTTTCACTTAAGCACTTCTCTATTTTTCACTAGCACAAATCAATAAGAATTGGGGGTGTTTTATGTTTCTACATACTTTCACTGTCATTTTTTTTCTTTAAAGTTTTCTTTCTCTTTTTTTTTTCACACACTCCATACAATAAAGTTCATCGGCTAGTGACCTTTAATTTCAACTTTAGTTCACCAACAGATCCTTCCATGGTTCCACTCTAAAATTACTCCCCAATATCTCACCTTAATTCTTTTAGTGACTAAGTGCTTTAGGAGGTAAAGGTTCAATCCATATCAAATTTAGAACAAAATAGGGGAAGGCTTGTAATGTGGGTGCCAAAAGAAAGGTCTATAGGCTCAAAGAGGCTAGCAATGGAAAATTCTATTATTATGTGACAAGCATATTCATGATCAAGAAAGAAAATGCCTACGTTATCTTCTAGATTAACACAACTTACAGTTTCGCTTCAATTAACACATGGGGAAAGTTCTAGACTACACAGGATGGCATAGAAAATCACAAATTCTCACACACACGATGCACATGACTCAATCAAAATAGTATGCTCAACTCTCAAGTCAAGCAAGAACAATGAAATGAGAATATTAAGCAACCTTGCACTATGTGGTATATAAGTCAAGCAACTGAGAAAAGGCATCACAAAATAGGCTATTTACTTTACTTAGGCTTTACAATTCACACCAAATACACGGAAAAACAGAATATATGTCATAACTTAATATGTCAGCATCAGCCATGTCAGTGAGTATCTCAGAACGACTCAGTTTCTTCCTAAACTACTCCTAAAAAGAAATTAAAGTGCCCGGTTCGAGCTACATCCTTGGAAAAGAACCGGTGCCCGAAGAAAAACCAAGGAATACTACCCAGATATTCTTTAAAAAAATTAAAAATAAAAAACAAAAATCTTTTTGGTGTTTTTAAATCGGACTTTTATCCCTCAAGAAAATTATCCAAAAGATCCATCATCGGAAAAAGTCCGAGCTATTTCAAAAAAAAATTTCTTTTTTTTAAAGCAACTAGTACTACACTAGACTAGCTACACTAGAACTACTAGGGAAAAAAATCAAAACAAGTTAATACAAAATATACAACTACAGAACAGGTAGTACTCCTCCCACCCCACACTTGAACTATGCATAGTCCTCGATGCAAGTAAAAAATAAAAAACGGAGTAGGGTGAAAAGAAAAGCTCCCTGTCAATTAGAGTCCACTTCCCCCAGCAGTGCTGGGGTCATCATCATCCGGTCTGAAAGGCACCAAAGTCATGGGCCCTGTAGAACCATTTCCATCCTCATCCTCGGTATCTGAGCCTTTGGCAAAGTTGATTTTCTCGGATGAGAGAACGGGGCTACCAGCTGCAATCCCCAACATCTCCTTGGACACGCTGGACAAATCATCGCGCAAATACGTGCGCTCCGCGTCTCTAATGCCAGCCTTGCTCATGAGTAGGTTCAACGAGTTATGAATGTACCTATTTAAGTTTTCCTCTCGCTCCATCCGAGCAGCAGGGGTGATTTTGGACGTTGTCTCCACCACAGATGTGATGTCCCTAAGCCCAGCCAGAGCCTCTTCCACCTCATAATGTCCGGGGTACTCCGTCACCTCTCAAGATAGCATATACTGAGTAAGTAGATTGCCAAAGAAGAACCGCCGAGTATGTCGCCCAAACCTCGTGCACTCCATCTCATTGAGCATGGTCTCAGCTACATTAATTGGTCGGTCGGTCATCAAGGAGAAGATGAGACACACTCTAGCTCGAGTGCAGTCACTATTGTGCTCAGCCGGTATTAGTCTCGCCTGCACAAAGTTCTGCCACACTTTGGCGGTGTTGTTGAAGTCTGAGCGAACCATAGAGAGGTGAATGTTGTTGCCCTGCTTTCGTATCCACTTAGCATTGGAATCTACGCCACAAAGAGTGTGATATATGAGCTTATATTTCGGCCTTTGGATCAAGCGTTGGAGTCTCTTTGGGTGCATTCGCAACCCCCAAATAGTCACACAAATACTCCTTGCCCAGTGGCACATCTATTCCTCTTACATATGAAGTGCACTGTTTGTAATTTCAGTTAACATATAGCTCCCAAAACATGCTTAGGTTGGCATGCCCCGGGCATTCCAAGAACTTGTCCATCTTTAGAGCTCGCAGCTTGTCAAGTATCTCCGGGAATTTCCTCCCTAAGACTTTGGTGTTAATCCCCATCCCAGAAATATACCGCCCAGACGGCACGAAGTCCCTGTGCCATACAATAGCCTCATCATTGAACAAATCCAAACGAGGCCTTGGCCTCGGTGGCATAGGCTGAGATCCTTCGGTGACCTGCTTGCCTTTGGGCTACCGTGAAGAGCTTTCATCTTGCTTTCTCTTTTTTGGCACAGGAAAAGTGGTGGAGGAACTTCCAATTCCTTTGCCTTTGCTAGCGCTATCATGAGCCATAGTATCCTACAACACAAGTAAACATGAATGTGAGAATGGTTCATGAAATATGCTTAAGGTTGTCGTGCAAGTCATGAAATGACCCCACACTTAAAACTGAAGGCACAAGTACAAGTGTTGCACCTCAAAGCTATGGGTACTCAAGACTTCCCCAAGCTACACAATAATGATTTATCATGGGCAACGCGAATTCACAATAAGGTAAGCAAAAGGCATATGGTATGCACCTTTCACAAATACTAGACTATATTAAATTAGGCTAACTTACAAGATTCTACAACATACAATATATATAAAAAGCAATGGTGTAAGAACATGTTCTTCATCAAAGCCAAATCCCTTAGCATGTAAAAATATCAGATACTAGACTATATTAAATTAGGCTAACTTACAAGATTCTACAACATACAACATATAAAAAGCAATGGTGTAAGAACATGTTCTTCATCAAATCCAAATCCCCTAGCATGTAAAAATATCCCTATACACCCCACACTTAGTCCAAATGCATACACAATTGCATCCGGCTACTCAGACTTCACCGGTGCACCAAAAATCTTCTTTCAAGCATTTAAACAAACACAATATGGGCATGAAGTGTGTTCTTATAATTCAACAATGGTGGACATGGTGGCCCTCCCAATTTCCAACGAAGTATAGGGAATTCTAGTTTACTACTCCGTATACACATTAAACACACAATTTTCGACCAAACCAAATCACCCACCATAATTATTTCATAAGAACTACATGGGGAAAACTATGGGGAATTGGGGCTCTTGGGAATGGGATTATGTTTATCTACTAGTTAATACACAACAAGGGTTAGAAGAAAAGAAGAAGAACATACTTGGATAAAGGGTGTAAGAAAGAACGAAGATTTGAAAAAGAATTACGTGAAGAAGATAAGAGGAAGGGCAGAAGCAGTGCAACTTTTTTGTTTGGTTTTCGCTGCTTCAACTTTTAAATGTTTAGGTTGTTGGTGTTTGGGTGGGTTTGATAAAGAATATGAGCATTAGTATTAGTGTAAATGGGTATTTGGTTGGGTTAAATGGGTATGGGTTTAGAATACAACAAAAATAAAATAATAATAAAAAATTAGAAAAACTTACCTGGAAACACCCAGCTTGGCGCCCTGCCTGGTGCTGGGGTTTTGGAGGATACTGTTTTTTGCACCACAGGCAGCGCTGGGTGCTGGCTTGGGCGCTTTTCACGTTAAATTTTTTTTTTTAAGAAATATCCCGATCCCCCGAGCCTTATATATACCCAATTTACACGTCCTACACCATTACATCTAAAATTTCTATACCTATAAATAAAATGCAATACTCTACCTATTCTAAAAGAAAAATTAAGAAGTTAAGCTAGAAAAGCAATAAAAATTGGATTGCCTCCCAACAAGCGCCTGATTTAACGTCGCGGAACGACGCAGAGTCTCACTTACTCATCAGCGAGTAAAACCTTGGTCTTCTCACGATTAATCATTCCTCTCCAGTAATGCTTGACTCTATGACCATTCACCAAGAATTTCCTCTCACCATTTAAAGCTCGCAGCTCGATTGCACCATACGGAGTGACTCTCACCACCTCAAAAGGACCTGACCATCTCGACTTTAGCTTCCCAGGGAACAACCGTAGTCTAGAATTGAATAATAATACCTGTTGGCCTGGCTCAAAGTGACGTGGCTTGATATGATTTTCATGCCATCTTTTTGTCTTTTCTTTATATAGCTTAGCATTTTTATAAGAGTACAACCTGAACTCATCTAACTCATTCAACTGCATAAGCCTTTTCTGACCTGCGGCTTCAAGGTCCATGTTCAGCTTTTTAATGGCCCGGTATGCCTTGTGTTCCAGTTCAATGGGCAAGTGACATGCTTTCCCACAAACCAGCTTGTAAGGGGACGCTCCAATTGGCGTTTTATATGCATTTCTATACGCCCATAGGGCATCATCCAACTTTGCAGCCCAATCCTTCCTATTCACACTCACCATCTTCTCTAATATTTGTTTGATTTCTCTGTTTGACACCTCAGCTTGCCCACTTGTCTGAGGATGATATGTTGTAGCAACTCTGTGGCGAACTCTATATTTAGCTAGAAGATTATTCAATAATCAATTGCAAAAATGAGTTCCTTCATCACTGATTAAAGCACGTGGAGTCCCAAATATCGAGAATGTATTCTTTTTCAAAAAATCATCTACCACCATGGCATCATTCATTGGCAAAGCAATTTTTTCCACCCATTTTCACATGTAGTCAACTGCTAGCAAAATGTATTTGTTTCCTTTGGACGGTGGAAATGACCCCATAAAATCTATTCCCCACACATCAAAAAGCTTAACTTCTAGAATGTTATTAAAAGGCATCTCATGCCTCCTTGTGATTGTTCCCATTCTCTGATATTGGTCACACTTCTTAACGAATGCATGTGCATCCTTGAATAAAGTTGGCCAAAAGAGATTGGATTGTAGCACCTTTGCAGCTCTTCTATCTCCTACATGATGGACCCCATAAGGTGATGTGTGGCAATCATATAACACTAATTTCACCTCTTTTTCAGGAATGTCTCTCCTCATTAACTGATCAGCACATTGCTTGAACAAATAAGGCTCATCCCAGTAGTAGAAGTTCACATCATGTAAAACCCTGTTTCTAGCTTTAGATTCGATTTTCGGGGGAAGTACACCGCTCACAAGATAATTCACATAGCCTGCGTACCATGTAGGAGGGTCTTGAGTTATAGCAAAAAGTTGCTCATCATGAAATAATTCTTTAATTTGGCCACCCTCCTCCACGTGATCGTGATTATCCAACCTTGATAGATGGTCAGCTACTTGGTTCTCTGTCCCCTTTCGATCTCGTATTTCTACATCAAACTCCTGCAGTAATAAAACTCAGCACATAAAACGAGCTTTTGATTCCTTTTTTGTAAACAAATACTTGATTGTTGCATGATTGGTATGGACTATGACTTTCGTTCCCACCAAGTATGCAGGAAATTTCTCAAAGACCCACACAACAGCTAACAGCTCTTTCTCAGTGGTGGTGTAATTCAGTTGTGCATCATCAAGAGTCTTGCTTGCATAGTAGATGGAGCAAAACACCTTATCCTTCCTTTGGCCTAGCACTGCCCCAATAGCAAGGTCACTTGCATCACACATAAGTTCAAATGGTAAGGACCAATCAGGTGCCACAATAATGGGAGCAATCACCAACTTCTTTTTAAGTTCTTCAAATGCCTTGAGGCAAGCATCATCAAAGTTGAAAGTTACATCTTTTTCAAGCAGCCTGCACAAAGGAGTAGCAATTTTCGAAAAATCTTTAATAAAGCATCGATAGAAACTCGCATGTCCCAATAAACTCCGGACACCCTTCACTGAAATAGGTGGAGGTAATTTTTCAACCGCCTCCACCTTCGCTTTATCAACTTCAATGCCACTCCTAGATACTCTGTGACCCAACACGATACCTTCTTGTACCATAAAATGACACTTTTCCCAATTCAGTACCAGATTTGTTTCTTCACAATGGGCCAGCACTTTGCTTAAATTTCTCAAGCAATCATCATAAGAAGACCCAAAAACTGAAAAATCATCCATAAACACCTCCACGAATTTTTCCACCATGTCAGTGAAAATAGCCATCATGCATCTCTGGAAAGTGGCTGATGCATTACAAAGACCAAACGGCATTCGCTTGAAGGCAAAAGTACCGTAGGGACAAGTAAAAGTGGTCTTCTCCTGATCCTCTGGGCATATGACAATCTGATTGTATCCCAAATAACCATCAAGGAAGCAATAATATTCATGTCTGGCTAACCTGTCTAGCATTTGGTCAATGAATGGGAGTGGGAAGTGGTCCTTGCGAGTTGCCTTGTTGAGCCTTCTATAATCAATTCAGACTCTCCATCTCGTAACAGTGAGAGTGGGGATTAGTTCATTCTTCTCGTTCTCAACTGCAGTCATTCCTCCCTTTTTGGGCACACATTGAACTGGGCTTACCCAGTTGCTGTCACAAATAAGAAAAATGATACCTGCATAGAGCAACTTGATTACTTCCTTTTTCACCACCTCTTTCATAATGGGATTTAATCTCCTTTGCTACTCCACACTGGGGCGGTGTCCGTCCTCTAAAAAGATTTTATGCATGCAAAACGATGGACTAATACCTTTGATGTCAGCTATAGTCCACCCAATGGCCTTTTTGTGTTTGTGGAGTATTCTGAGCAGTTTTTCTTCTTGAGTGCTAGTCAAGCTAGATGAAATAATCACGGGCAATGTCTAAGATTTCCCCAAAAAAGCATAGCGCAGATGCGCTGGAAGTGGCTTAAGTTCTAGCTTCGGAGCCTCTTCAATAGATGGCCTGGTAAAGGTCAGAGTAACAGGCTTGTCCAACTCTTCAAATTTTCTAAACCCATGTACATATCTGCAGGATATATCCAGTACTTGCTCAATTTCTCCTATCATTTCATCTTCACTATTTTCTACATCCCCAATCAATACTCATTCAACAGGATCTGCAGGGCTCATATAGGGTACTAACGATGTGGCATCACTCTCCACCACAGAGATCATGGATAACTCTTCATAGTGGGCTGGTAACTTGAGTGCTCTATAAACATTGAAGACCTCCACTCGATCACCCACTCTCATTTTCATCCTTCCTTCGCAGACATCGATAATAGCTCGGCTCGTGGCTAAGAACGGATGCCCCAAAATAAATGGGACTTCCTGATCAGGCTCGTAATCCAAGATAATAAAATCAGCAGGGAATATGAAGAAACCCACTTGAACTAGCACATCTTCAATCACTCCCTCAGGATGAGCAAGGGAACAATCAGCTAACTGTAAGATGACTGTTGTTGGGCGCGGCTCACCCAACCCCAACTGTCTGAACACAGATAGCGGCATCAAATTGATGCTTACTCCAAGATCACATAAAGCTCGCCCAACATCATGTTTACCAATCGAGATTTGGATAGTGAAACTACCTGGATCCTTCAATTTCTCAGGTAACTTGCCTTGAATTCTGGAACTGCACTCCTCAGTGAGTGCCACAATCTCGAACTTGGTCAGCCTCCTTTTATTTGCCACAATGTCCTTGATGTACTTTGCATATTTGGGTACTTCTTGTAAGATGTCAACCAATGGAATATTAATTTGCACCTGCTTCAAGATATCAAGAAACTTTTTATATGCGGCATTATCTCTTAATTTTTGCAGTCTTTGAGGGAGTAGAGGTGGTGTCCTTGCAACCAATTGTGGGGATTGCTCAGCCACTGCCTCTCCAGCTGGCTCTTTGGCTCCTTAGCTTTCTCTGATGTTGATTCAATAGTGGTTGGCTTCTCATTAAAAGTCACATGTTTCCTCTTTTTAGACAGAACTTCCTCTAGTTGTCTCCCATTCCTCAACGACATGGCATTAAGGGCTAACCTAGGATTTGCTTCAGTGTCACTTGGAAGAGCTCCAGCTGTTCTAGTGTTTTGAGCACTAGAAAGATGTCCCATTTGAAGCTCCAAATTTCTCACTGTTGTGGCGAGGGCTTGCTGTTCAGTCATCACTTTTTTCAACATGTCTTCAAGATGACTTGTAGGACTCGTTTGTTGTTTCAACCTGAGGTAGTCTATATTTTTGTTGAGGTGCTTGAGGCCTATATTGATTCTGAGTGCCCTGGTTTCCACCCCAAGAGAAGTTTGGGTAGTTCCTCCAGTTGGGATTGTAAGTATTTCCATATTGGTTTGTTTGGCCCCTATTTGAATTACCCACAAAGCAGACAGACTCTGGGTTTGCGGGGCAGATGTCGCTCGTGTGCCCTTCTCCACATATTTCACAAAATTCTTGAACCTGTTGCACTGGTTGTACTTGTTGCTTGTTGATACTCAAGTTCATCTGATTGACTTGGTTGGTCAGTGTAGAAATCCGCGCTGATAATGCTGAGACAACATCTAATTCAAGAACCCCTACAGACTTTTGTACTGTATGTCTGCCCATCTCTCCTTGCCAATCCGGATTGCTCTTGGAGAATTTGTTCAACAATGAATATATCTCGTCAAAGCTTTTCTCCAACACTTGACCCCCAGCTGCAGCATCTACTACGATCTTTGTTTCAGAATGTAGCCCGTCTATGAAAGTGTAAGCTAACACTTCATTCGTCTGATTGTGATGAGGACAGTCTCTGATTAGCCCATTGAACCTTTCCCATGCGGAATATAAAGATTCTCCCCCTTTCCATTTGAAGGCAACTATCTCACTTCTGATATTTGCAGTTTTTCCTGAAGGGAAGAACCTTGCCAGAAATTTTCTCGCCAAATCATTCCATGATGTAATTGAATTTGCTGGTTCTGCCTTTAGCCATCGGTTAGCCTCATCCAACAGAGAGAATGGAAAAAGTGTGAGCCTCACATAATTTGAAGTGACCCCGTTAGTGATATAAGTATCACTAATCTCCAAGAAGTTCAGAATATATTGTTGTGGATCCTTGTGTGGAAGACCCATAAATTGCCCGTTTGCTTGAAGCAGCTGGATCATGCTCGGTTTCAGCTCAAAGTGCCCAGTGATCCTGGGATTCACTATACTGGAGGTGACATTAGCAATGCTGGGCATCGCCACCTCCTGAACAGCCATGGGTTGCTCCTCTGCCATGTCCACATGAAATTGAACAAGTGCCTGAATATTATTCGTGTCCCTTGCTTCCCTCAACCTCCAGTGAAATGTTTTCTCAGGTTCAAGATCAAAGCCTTGAAGTCGGTCCTGGCTTCTGACCCTACGCATTTAATCAAAGTTCCTGATATCTAAGCAACAATCAAGTAACGTTAGACTAGACGAAATAAACAATTAAAGCAAAAACTAGCAAGTAGTTAATATTCAAGTCCCCGGCAACGGCGCCAAAAACTTGTTGCTCCCAAACGCACACGCAAGTATACGTGGTCGATAAGTAATATAATAATAAATTGAGTGTCGAACCCACAGAGACTTGTGTAAACTACTCACAAAATCACTAAAATTATTATTCAATCCAGCTAAAACTAAAGTCCAATAATATGATTGTACTATACTACGATTCTAAATAATAACTAAATTATCAAGTAACGAGTTGATTGTTGTGTATTCAGTAGAGACAAGTATTCCAGTTCGTATTGTGTTATAATTAACTCTCCCTTTCATATAATTCACTCACTGTTGCTAATTAATCGATAAATGCTCTTATAGTCTTCTTCCGAAGTATTACTCACCTATTCTCAATAGATTAACGCCTATATTCCTATAAAATCAATCTATTCAGAACGCATTAAGATCACGATATTTAATTAAGCAAGGTGACTAGGTATATTCATATCCTAACCACAAATCCGCTCCCGCTAAAATTAGGCTTAGTCTTCCTTCTATACATGTTGGATAGGTCTAGGGTCGAATAAACCCTGTGCCGGGCGAAATAGGCCAGAATTCACGTAACCGGCGCCCAGCCCGGCGCCAGGAGCCCTCCATAGCGCCCAAAAATTTCAGTATTGTTTCCAGCGCCACAGGTGGCGCCAGGCGCTACCAGTGGCGCCCAACTGGCTTCCTTTTCCGATTTTGTTCGTTTTAGCTTCAAATTTTGCACGTTTCGCCCTTACTTGCTCCCGAATCATTCCTACAAGTACAAAAAACTTCGAATTAATATAATTCATAGCATTTAACATTCCAAATTCACGAAACAAGATTAAAATATGAGGCAATATACATAAAAATATATATACTTTAAGCTAAACGTCAGTACGTCATTGCACAATTGCTTCCTTAATATCAATTGTAAATGTTAGAAAATTTGTGGTCAGGGAAAATTTTACTATGGAAACTCAAGGAGATAAATTATTGCAATTATGGAAACTCAAGGAGATAAACTCAATAGATTATTGCAGAAGCATATGCTTCTATTCTTTAATTTTATAATATTTAAAATCTTGTACTTTTGTCTTTGTATGCCAGATAAGTATTTTGCCATCTACGTCAAATGATTTCATGCATCGTTGACTCTCTGTCCTTTTTTAAACAATTCGTAATAACTAAAGAGCCCATCCTTAACACTTAAATTAAGTCTTAAAATATATTTTGAACTAGATTATTTGGAGAATCGCGACATCTTTAATTATTTCATGTATCCCATAGGTTCTCTTTAGATAATAAAAATTTAAGATGTTTGCTTATGGAAATTATAGCTGAAAACTGTAAATATTAAAATTCTTACAAACCCAAGTAAAATTAAATCTAGATTAGTCGGTGCATTAATGCAAGTATAAAACACTGAGTGGAATTTTTTTTTTTTTTTAAATTTGAAGCTAAATTAATTTATTTTAAAATAAAAATTTCAAAAGACACAATAAAAAGGATTTTTCACATATCACAACGGAGGAATAATGTATTTCTAAAATATAAGTAATGGTTAACTTAATTTGAATATCTGGAAAATAAAACGTGGCAACATTTGGAACAGAGAACTACATATCGGATATATTCTTTCAAAAAATTCAATATTCTACTGGAAAATTTCTTAATATGATAATTTTTCCCATTTTTCCTGGCGCTAGGTGTCCGCCTTTCAGATATAACATATTCAACGGTGAAACTAATATTACCCATACATTTTTATAAAAATGAGAAAGACAAAATATGTAGATCCAAAATACAACTTTATAAAATGAATATTTCATTATATCACGTACCTTGTCAAATGAATGACCTGTAGATTTGCCAGCTGTTATTATACCACAAAATAAATGAACTTATTCAATTATGATATTTTCCGGAACAACTAAACTAATTTAGTTATTGGTTGTTATAAAGTTTATTTTATTCAATAACGGACAGCTAATGGTCTGTAGGCTAACTTAAAGGAAAAGGGAAAGATAGAAAATTAACGAAAACGGAAAATATTAAAATAGTTACTTATTTTAGAAAAAACAGTGGTGGATGCACATTATTAATAAAAATTACTTTTGATTCAAATTATACATACCGTTACAAACTTTTACAGAAATGTATTTTTAATCATACTAGTTTACAATACCCACTGTTGCAAAGACTTTGTCGGTACAGAGATATTCTATGACATGAACCGACTTAAAATCTTAGATTTGCGTTGTGAAGGGAATACAATTTGGTAAACACCATCATTTGCTATCTGATATTCATGTCTTTTTAAGGCGGCCGTTTGTTTTTGTGTGTTCAAAAAGTTAAGATGTTTGCATTTAGCATTTCATTGCCAACATCTGGTTGGGAACTGTTATATTGTGCAAACTGGATGTATGAGTTTCAAAAATTATTGTATAATTAATTTAAATAGTTGCTCACCTAAAATAGCCTCCAGAGAGACCATCCCAAAAAGTCAGCTATTAAGGTGAGAGAGCCTAAAGTTTTATAAACCTCAGATCAACACACTGTCTCAGATCCCATACTTTGTAATGGATCATAACAATAACTATATATGATATAATCGTATATAATTAATATATAATTTATGTATAACGATTAGGACTTATAAATATTTTTGAATGGGGTGGTGAAGGGAGAGCTCCAATTTGTAGGAAAAACTCCCCACTCCCATTGTGCGTATTACTGCGTTTATCCGAGTAATTCACAAAAGGCTAAAATCTTTTTTTTTTTTTTGCTATCTGGAGCATCTTCGGGATTAGGTATTTGTAGACATAGAAATTTTAAGGGATCCAGCCAAATTCTAAATTAAAGATACTACATGACTCTAGAAATCCTAGGAGCCTATTAGGGTTTCTTGGAGGCTACTTTACCCTAAACCCTAACTCACACCTATATAAAGGGATACTTATTCCCTTGAAGAGGTGTCTCAAAAATCCCATAAACTCATGGGATACTCACAAAGAGACCGAAATATGGCCGGATACTTCTTGATAATGAAATAGTTCAAGAAGCCGGAGATCAAATACATCCAGGAGGTCTGCATCATCCTTACATTCGAGAAATACGTTGCTTCAGCCTTCGAATCACAGAGATTATCAGAAGAGAAGAATCAAAGGAGAAACAGGATTGTACCCGTATCATTTTATCAATAAAATTATGTTTCTTCATATTTATTTTGTGATTGTAATTTATTTTTGTATCACATATAATTTGTTGCAAACAAATTGGCACGCCCAGTGGGACCAGTTTTGCCCTTCATCTCTTCCTCCTGTAAATCAAAAACTCCAAGTTTCAAAACCATTTGTTGTGATTTTCGAGTACTTCAAGTCTCGTCTAAAGTTCGGCAAGCCTACACCCCGACAAACCTTGAAGTAGGGGGCATTTGTAGACATATAAATTTTAAGGGATCAAACCAAATTCTAAATTAAAGATACTACATGACTCTAGAAATCCTAGGAGCCTATTAGGGTTTCTTGGAGGCTACTCTACCCTAAATCCTAACTCACACATATATAAAGGGATACTTATTCCCTTGAAGAGGTATCTCAAAAATCCCATAAACTCATGGGATACTCACAAAGAGACCGAAATATGGCCGGATACTTCTTGATAATGAAATAGTTCAAGAAGTCGGAGATCAAATACATCCAGGAGGTCTGCATCATCCTTACATTCGAGAAATATGTTGCTTCAGCCTTCGAATCACGGAGATTATCAGAAGAGAAGAATCAAAGGAGAAACAGGATTGTACCCGTATCATTTTATCAATAAAATTATATTTCTTCATATTTATTTTGTGATTGCAATTTATTTTTGTATCATATATAATTTGTTGCAAACAAATTGGCACGCCCAGTGGGACTAGTTCTGCCCTTCATCTCTTCCTCCTGTAAATCAAAAACTCCAAGTTTCAAAACCATTTGTTGTGATTGTCGAGTACTTCAAGTCTCGCCTAAAGTTCGGCAAGCCTACACCCCGATAAACCTTGAAGTAGGGAGCATTTGTAGACATAGAAATTTTAAGGGATCAAGCCAAATTCTAAATTAAAGATACTACATGACTCTAGAAATCCTAGGAGCCTATTAGGGTTTCTTGGAGGCTACTATACCCTAAACCCTAACTCACACCTATATAAAGGGATACTTATACCCTTGAAGAGGTGTCTAAAAAATCACATAAACTCATGGGATACTCACAAAGAGATCGAAATATGGCCGGATACTTCTTGATAATGAAATAGTTCAAGAAGCCGGAGATCAAATACATCCAGGAGGTCTGCATCATCCTTACATTTGAAAAATACGCTGCTTCAGCCTTCGAATCACGGAGATTATCAGAAGAGAAGAATCAAAGGAGAAACAGGATTGTACCCGCATCATTTTATCAATAAAATTATGTTTCTTCATATTTATTTTGTTATTGCAATTTATTTTTGTATCACATATAATTTGTTGCAAACAGTATTGTTCTCCAATGATTTGTTAGGACCGAAAAAGTCAGTTGTCATACTGAAGCTAGTAAAGTAACACTTAAACGATGATAAATCAGACAACAAAAGAGAAATATACCAAAATAGACACATATATTTAACATGATTCAGTCAATTGACCTATGTCCACGGCGGAGATGAGCAATCTACTATATAAAAGAGAGTACAAAATATCAAGAGAACAACCTCACGAAGAGGCAAACACAAGTGACACACTAACACTTGTCCTGTAAAGTTCTCCCCCTGAACACGACTATCAAGCCCCTTATGACTACATTATAGATGCTACTGAATGAGAAGGACGGGTCTTCAATTTATAGAACTCCAAATATTTTCCTACAAGAAAAGGGACTACCAAATATGGAAAAATTATGTTTTTCTTCTAGGAAAAGAAAAATCCAATTATGGTAAATATGTTGTACTTTCCTTCATTGGATAGAAAAATCAATTATGGTAAGAAAATCTGGACAAACACCTACAATTCTCCCCCTTGGCCTAAATTTTCTGACAAAATAAACTTGATCCACCTTCTTCATATAGCCTTCAACAGGCCGCATATCCAAATCTCCATCACAAAGTTTGTCTCAACTTGCGTACCACATCGGTCAAATTTCTCAGACAAAAATCATGATTATCGTCAAATATGTTGCGGCTAGAACTGAACCCTTCAAGATGAACCTGTCTTGAATCTCGCTCTTATACCACTTGTTAGGACCAAAAAAATCATGTGTCATGTGCAATTTGATAAAGCGACACTTGAACGACGATAAATCAGACAACAGAAGAGAAATCTACCAAAAGAGGCACAAACATTTAACGAGGTTCGGTCAATTGACCTACGTCCACTGCGGAGATGATCAATCCAATATATAAAAGATAGTACACAATATCGAGAGAAAAACCTCACGAATAGGCAAACACAAGTGATACACTAACGCTTGTCTCGTAAAATTCTCCCCTGTAACACGACTCTCAAGCCCTTATGGATATATTGTGGATGCTACTGAATGAGAAGGACGGTTCTTCAATTTATAGAACTCCAAATATTTTCTTACAAGACAAGGGACTAGCCAAATATGGAAGAATAATATTTTCCTTCTATGAAAAGAAAAACACAATTATGATAAATATATTGTCCTTTCCTTCATGGGATAGAAAAATCAGTTATGGTAAAAAATCTGGACAACACCAAACATGATCTGCTACTAAGTACTTCCTGGCGTAGCGAAATTCCTTGTCAGGTAAATTCGATCCGATCCGACGGATGACTTTTATGAATGTTGTAATTCTTAATTCTTTGATAACAGAGACCTCTTTGATAGTTCAACCGTTATTCCCCATCTAACTCAACTTCTCTTAAAAGATCTCTTCTTGTTCCTCAATCATCAAAGAATACGATGTTGTATTCTATGACTACCATTCTACTATATGTTTAACCAAAAAATAGAAATTTCGGACAAAGCTTGCTATTATAAGAACTCGGGTTACTGATAATCAAATAAAAATAAGAAGAATTAATATAAACGATAGCTGGATAGAAAGCAAAGTAAATCAGTGTATTCCAATAGTATTTTGTGTCCTTACAAATATTTATTCCTCAACTTTAATAGCTATTTCTAAGTAATACGTTTCTTTCCTCTCATAATGGAGTTATTATGGGCAATTAATGACATTTAATGTAACGTTATAATTGGCAATCGTAACTGTTCAGTACAGATTCTATAACATTTCCCGTAATTAATGTTCATTAACTACCAATAATACGTATCTATACTTTTTTTGCTATCTAGGTTCATTCCTCCGATTCTTCTTCAAATTATCAAGAGGTTCGAGCACTCATTCCTTCTGGTTTTCTTGGATCTTTGCACATGTTTGTTAAAGCTCGTGCCTCTCAACTATTCTCTGCCAACTGTCATTCTTTTACTGATCCACGTGTCATCACATATCATCACATAATTAATTTAATATACTAACTCGATTTTTCCCAATATAGATAGTTCCCCCCACTTGCCATTTATTCAACAATTAAATATTTGGGAAGTGGATATCATTAAAGGAGGAATTTTTTCCGCCATTATACCTTTTCCAGAACTGACGCTTCATATGTCACTTCCATTTAATGCTCGTGACACGTGGCATCTTCTAATTGGATCTACAATTCTTTAGCGTCCTTTAGGGATTTATTGCGGCTTCATCAATTACGAAGTGACAGTTTCCATCATGATATTTTCATCATTATACCTTTTTCTTGACGGTTGCTTCTGAGTATAAATATAGCTTTTGTTTTTGTCTTTCTCATAAAAAGTTACTTATCTTAGAATATTGATTCTTTTTTCTTCCTCGTACAACCATGTCTTCTTCAAACCCTAATCCCCGAAGAGTCTCCATTGTTGATAAACTTTCCCTTGCTCCTATTAGATGCAGAAGAGGGGGAAGATTGCATAGTTTAGGGTCTTCATCTATACGAAGTGTTTCTTTACCTCCAGCGAGTTCCACCCCTCCTTCTAGAACTAAGGGTTCTCTTTCACATAGATCTTATTCTAGGAATAAAGACTCTAGTGAACTAGTTCGTGAACCTTTATTAGATGAAATTGTCCCTTCTGAACTAGCTTTTTACTCTGATAGAGAATCGATTAGGAATCAAGTTTCTTCTATGTCTTTTTTGGATCGTGTTGATGTTTACCCTTCTCAAATTACCGAAGGTTTAATCTTTATTATCCTTAGGGATTGCCATTGGAGAGCTGACTTCCCTATCATAATTCCTAATGCAAACCAAAGAATTATATCTTACATGACCGGATTTTCTTTTGTGTATACATATCCCTTTACACTGAATTTTAAACCCCCCATTGATCATGTTATCATTGAGTTCTACAGTTTATTCAACGCTTGTCTAGGATAAATTGTCCCCATTGAGAGGAGGGTTGTTGCTTGTCTAAGGCACTTAGCAAGGTTGACTAATTTGCCTTTTACTTTCTTTCATTTGATCCACCTCTACTCCCCTAAGTTTTTCCGACATGGGATCTTTACTTTAGTGGCGAGGAGTAGGAGAGTGCTAGTTAGCCCTGAGGATGACAAGGACCGTGGTTGGTATGCCAGATTTGTTGTTGCTCCTACTGTAGGTTTAGTAGGTGAAGAAAATGTGCCATTCCCTAAAAATGGAATTTTTCACGTAGCTTTACTTTTGCAACTTTCTTTCTTTTTTCCTTTTTCCTTTTGAAGGGGTTTATTTTTCCCGCTGCTGTTTAACTTTATCTTTTTTCAACAACCATGAGAACTATTGACGAGATTCCTAATTTTTGTGGTTAGGTAGAGAAATTATTGAATGTTGAGCCGATGGAAGGCAGATCTTGGAAAAATCTTTCACACGTGTTTGGTTGGAAGGTTAAAACTCATGGTAAATACTTTATCCCCTTTATTTTTATATTTTTGTTCATCTTTCCTTTAGAATTTATTTGACCCTTCTTTTTATCAGGGTTCCCCATACGTGGTGTAAGTGTTGATGCAATCGTGGCTTCCAGAGTTCATTTGGAAAGAGCTCAAGAACTAATCTTGAGTTCTTCATCGAAAAGGAAGGCTAATGCGACCCAGGATTCTTAAGAGGAATGGAATGGAAGTTCCTTGGTTAAAAGGTCGCGGGCTAAAAGACGCATCTTTTTAGACGATGAAGGGACTCCTTCCCGTTTTGTTCCCGTAACTGAGCGTGTTGAAGCCACCTTGGTGAGTTCTGACGATGATACTTCTACCGCAACTCATGACTCTGATAAACAGCTTTTTTCTCGTGGGTTTGAAAGTGAGAATTTGGATTTGGTTTCTGATGAAGTACCCCTTGCCTCTTTTACCATGTATTTCCCTGTTGTACGTTCTTTGCCAGTTGTTACTACTACTGTTTCTGCTCCGCCCCAAGCAGTTATGACTTCTTCTATAGTCCCCACTACTATCATTCTTCGTACTGAGGTTGGTTCCTCAAGTGGAAGTGGAGGGATGAAGCAGATTACCAATGAGGTTCCTGCCGATGCTAATCTTTTAAAAAAGTTAGGTCTGGTTGACGTATGGTTGAAACCCTTGGTTGGTCCAGTCGAAAAGTACAAGCTAGAAAGTCAGAGTTCTTTGACTTGGATGAATGATATAGTGCAATCGTCACTGAAGGTATTCGCTTCTTTTTACGCTTTATTCAATTCTCCTTTTACTAGGGTTCTTACTCCTTTTTTCTTTGTTAGATTAATCTCATTGGTACAGAGATGATGAAGAGGGTTCCTCATACAGAGCATTTAATGCATGACTATCAAACTGAAGCAGACAATCAGAAAGACAATATGAAAGTCTTCAGTTGGAGATGGAAGTGTTAGAAGAAAGCAAGTGTACCTTAGAGCAACAGCTGAAGGTCTTGATTTCAGAGTTAGTGGTTGAAAAGACTTCTACTAATCAGGCTGGCAAGGATAAAAATCTCCTTGAGGCATCATTTTCCGAGCAACTCTCCAAAGCCTATGAAGAGATTAAAGGATTGAAGGCCTTGCTGAACGAAAAAGAAGTTTAGGCAGGTGAACTTGTTCAAACGCTCACCCAGACCCAAGAAGATCTTCATGTGTCTTTTGATAAGGTCATATTTTTGGAAAGTTCACTTTCCCCTTTGCGATCTTCTTATGATGTTGCGTTGGCCGAGAAGGAAGAACTCAAGAATGAAGTTGACCAATGGAAAAGAGATTATGAGGCTCTTGAGGACAAAACTGCTATTGAAGTGAGTTGGGCTATTTTAAACACACGCCATGATACCCTTGTGGAGGCTAGCCAATAGGGTTTTAATTTGAATGCTGAGTTAGCTAAGATAAGGAAACCATTGAGAAAACTCAGCAAGGCCAAAGTTTTCCTTCTCCCATGGTTGATACTCTTGAGTATGTTGAAGCTAATATAGATGTGGTGGATATCCCATCTCCTTCAAGTCAAATCGAGCAATCTGTTGTTGATGATGCTACTTTAGAATTTTCTTCCGCTCCACAGTGAACGTTTATGAAGTTTGAATCCTTTTTTTTTTCTTGGTGAAATTTATGGTTTTACCCCTGGTCCCGTTTGGGGGTTAAGCTTTTGGTAATGACAAGTCCCCAGGTCTTTTCGGGGCATTTTGTAAAAAATGACAATCAGTTTATGACTAAGTTCATACCTAGTCTCAACTTAATATTATAAAGTTTTCATTTCAACTTAATTATTTTGAGCTTCTGTTTTACTCTTTTTGCCTTGTTGTTTTTTTATATATAAGTCCAAGGTCTTGCATTTTAATTCGTGGGTTTCTGTCTTACCCTTTTTGCATATTTTTATAAAAACGTTTTATTAACTTCATGGATCTTTGAATCAAACTTGAATTTATAAAAGAAGGACCCTTTATATACGACACTTAAGGAAGAAGACGTCTCGACTTCATAATGGCGTAAATATACGAAAAAAGAAATAGGAACACACATGTTTCTTGAAATAACTTTGATAAAGTTCTCATTTGAACTTTGTCAAGTTTAAATAACATCTTACATGTATTTAAATATCTTTTATTACTTTTTCATAATTGTTTTCTTTACAACAGATTTGGAAATAAGAAAATACAAGGGTTTTATTATGACCCATGGCTAAATACTTTCTTTAACCTAAACATCGTATGATTTTGAAATCTATATGAAGGTTTTTTGGTTGTCTTGTGTTATTAGCTCGTGACTTTGCTCTGAACTTGATATTTGATGAGTAGACTTTTGGGCTTGACTTGAACTTTACTTGTTTTCAGTCTTCTTCGCCTTCTTTATACATATATCATATGTATATTATATAGTCCCCCAAGTGTTTGAGCGTTGAAGTATGAAATCTCGAGCACCTGATTATTCCTTTCATGCGATCCTTTTCCTGAAAAGGAAAAACATACGGGACTCAGAGGTACGATTTTAGATAAATACTACTTAACCCATTTAAATTCCATCAGAATAGTTGTAACCCTAGACCGGGTATTATGTTTTTTCCGCGTGTCTTTCAAGTGTAATTCATCATTTTGTGTGGGCTAGCTTTTTGCCTATCATCTAAAATCGTTAGTAAAATTTTAATAATTCAAAAATAAAAAGTATTAATGGGGATACCTGCCCGTGGGTATTTCTATTCCTTATAAATAGTATCTCTTCAGATGAACAACATTCCAATTTGATGTTAGAATCTTGTCATCCAATATTTCCAGCTCGTATGCTCCTTTTCCTGCGATACCATGAATCTTATAAGGTCCTTCCCAAGTTAGACTTAACTTTCTTGCATTAGCTTCCCTCGTGGATTGGAAAAAAAATTTGAGTACGAAGTCCCAATCTTGAATTATCTGAGACGAGCTTTCCGGTTGTAGTACCACTTCATAACTTGTTTTTGCGCTGCCATCCTTATTGATGCAGCTTCCCTCTTTTCTTCAAGTAAATTCAGTTTTATCCGTATCTCTTCTTTGTTTGATTCCTCAGTATCTTGTGTGTATCTCGTACTTGGTTCCCCTATATCGACTGGAATTAAAGCTTCAGGTTCGTATACAAGTGAGAACGGTGTTTCCCCCGTACTTATTTTTGCTGTTGTTCGATAAGCCCACAAGAACCCAGGTAACACCTCTGGCCAATTACCTTTAGATTCCTCCAATCTTTTTCAAGTTATTGATAATGACTTCATTTGTTGATTCATCTTGCCCATTACCCACCGGATGGTAAGGCGTTGAGGCAATCCTTTTAATTTGCCAACTTTGAAAAAAAATGTGATTTGTGTGCCTATAAATTGTGGGCCATTATCACATATGATTTCCTTTGGTACCCCCAATCAGCATATGATGTTTCGCCAGATGAAATCCCTGACCTCTTTTCTCGTACCTGTTTAAAAGCTTATGTTTCTACCCACTTAGTAAAATAATTAGTAAGTACTAATAAAAATCTTATCTTGCCTTTGGCTTGAGGTAATTGACCCACGATATCCATCCCTCACTTCATAAAAGGCCATGGTGCAATGACCGGATGTAATAATTCAGCAGGTCGATACATGTTGTTACCATATCTTCGACCCTTGCCACATTTATCCAGAAAATTTTTCGCGTCTTCTTCCATTTTTCGCCAATAATAGCCGGCTCTAATCATGGTTGTTACTAAAGATCTTCCTCCCGTGTGATTTTCACAATGTCCCTCGTGTATTTCTCTCATCACATACTCTGTTTGAGAAGGCATGAGGCCTCTTGCTAATGGACCATCGAACATTTTATGATAAAGATTGCTTTGCTTTAAACAATATCGAGCAGGTTTTTTGCGAAGTGCTTGAGCTTTTTCTTTTCTTCAGGATACTGCAAAAAATTGACAATCTCGTTTCCCAACTACCAAGTTAGATTATTGAAATTTACCTTGTTTTTGTCTTGATCAAGTACCGAATGAAATAAATGGATCACAGAAGAGTTTTCGTCATTTGTTACTTCTGCAGCAGACGCAAGAATATCTAAGGCGTCTACCTTGGCATTTTCCTCTCTTGGTATCTGCGCGACTTTCCAAGTTTGAAATTGCCTAACCAAATCCCGTGCATTTTCAAGGTTGTCTCTCTAGTTGTATAAGTCCCCGACATTCGGTTAACTACGAGTTGTGAATCGCTTTTGATTACGACCTGTTCTATACCAAGCTCTCGTGCCAGTTCTAAACCTGCAATCACAACCTCATATTATGCATCATTGTTAGTAATAGGGTGACATTTTATAGCTTGTCGTATGGTTTCTCCCGTGGGTGGTACCAAAAAATGCCTAGACTTGCCCCTTTTACATTCGATGAACCATCAGCAAATAAGGTCCAAGTACATGGATTAGACCCGTTAAATACTTGCAATTCTTTTTTTGCTTCTAGTTGTATTCCTTGACTAAAATTTGCCAAAAAATCTACTAAAACTTGTGACTTTATTGTAGTTCTAGGTTGATATGTAATGTCATATTCACTCTGTTCTATAGCCAATTTGGCTAATCTACCTGGTTACTCTTATTTATGGAATATATTACGTAAGGGGTTGGCACCTACTACAGAGATTGGATGACATTGAAAATAAGATCTTAACTTTCTAGATGTCATAATTAACACAAGTGCAAGTGTTTCTAGTTGAGGATACCGAGTCTCAGTATCTAATAATGATTTGCTAACATAATAAATCGGAGATTGTTTACCTTGGTCTTCTCGAACTAACACCGCACTTACCGTCACTTCTGAAATAGCAAGATAAATAAGTAATTTTTCTCCATTTTTTGGTTTTGTGAGTAACGGTGGATTTGACAAATATACTTTTAAATTTTTAAGCGCTTGTTGACATTCTTCAGTCCATTCAAATTGATCTTGCTTTTTTAAGGCTGAAAAGAACCTAAAGCATTTTTCTGATGATTTGGAAATAAACCTTCCCAAAGCAGCTATTCTTCCTATCAATCTCTGTACTTCTTTTTTACTCGCCAGTGTATCCGGAATTTCCTCAATAGCTTTGATCTGCGCCGGATTTACTTCAGTGCCATGGTTAGAAACAAGAAATCACAAGAACTTACCTGACGAAACTCCAAACATTTCTCAGGATTTAATTTCATGTTAAATTTACAAAGAATCTGAAATGTATCAGACAGGTTTTGATTATGGTCCCCTGCTTGTTGTGACTTGACCAGCATATCATCTATATAGACTTCCATGGTTTTCCCTAGATGTTCTTAAAACATTTTTGTCACTCGCCTTTGATATGTGGCTCCAGCATTCTTGAGGCCAAATGGTATTACTTTGAAACAGTAAGTCCCCTTATCTATTAAAAATGAAGTTTTTTCCTCATCTATAGGATCCATTTTTATCTGATTTTACCTTGAATATGCATCTAAAAACTAAACAATTCATGCCTTGCAGTAGCATCGATTAGTTGATCTATATGCGGTAATAGAAAAGAATATTTAGGACAAGCTTTAGTTAAGTTAGTGTAATCCACACAAACTCGCCAATTATTGTTCTTTTCCGGTACTACTACAGTATTAGCTAACCAATTTGGATATTTTAACTCGCGAATGGACCCAATTTTTAAAAAGTTTTGCACCTCATCTTGAATCACCTGGTTTTTGAAAGATCCTTGCTTTCTTTTCTTTTGTTTGACAGGAGAGTACGATGGATCTTCATTTAATTTGTGGGTCATCACTTCCGGAGGTATACCTATCATATCAGAATGGGACCAGGCAAAACAATCTACGCTAATTTACACAAATTTAGTCAACTTACCTTTCATTTCTTGGCTTAAGTTAGTCCCGACGTAGACTTTCCTCTCAGGGCCAGATGAAAATAGTACTACAACTTTTAATTCCTCAATTATTGTTTTGATGTTTTTATTTTCCTCTGGTTCTTGGATAGTATCAGGCCTCGAGTCTACATCTATTTTCCCGTGCTTAGTTGAGGCTTGTGTTGCAGCATCCTTAACTGAATTCTGTGATTGCTATTTTTCTTCGCTTTTTGCGCTTGAATCCGCTACGGAATTAATGCTCCTAGACGCTTGTTGATCACCACGGATTTGCTATATTCCCCATCGTGAATGGAATTTAATAACTTGATGCGAAGTCGGTGGAACATCTTCCATCTCATGAATTCATGGTCTACCAAGAATCATGTTATAATCCATGTCCATTTCTACCACTTGAAATTTGGTATCTTTAACTAATCCTTCAGCAAATATGGTGAGTGTTATCTCGCCTTTTGTTACGACGCTCGATTTGTCAAAATCGGACAATGTTTGAGCCTTGGGTATCAACTTATCATCAGCTTGCATCTCATTTACCACTCTTAATAGAATGATATTCACGGAACTACCTGGATCAATCAAAACTCGTTTCACATTAGTGTCATGTACAAGTAAAGATATTACCAGTGCATCATTATGTGGGGTTAGCACGCCATCCGCGTCTGCACCATCGAATGTAATATTATCTTCTTCCAAAACTTGTCGAACTCGCTCCCCGTGTGGGACCATTATTCTTGATACCTTCCTCGCTTTTTGCGCTTGAATCCGCTACAGAATTAATGGTCCTAGACGTTTGTTGATCACCACGGATTTGGTGTATTCCCCTTCGTGAAGGGAATTGAATAACTTGATGCAAAGTCGAACAGCTTCCATCTCATGAATCCATGGTCTACTAAGAATTATGTTCTAATCCATGTCCATTTCTACCACTTGAAATTTGGTATCTTTAACTACTTCTTCACCGAATGTGGTGAGTGTTATCTCGCATTTTGTTACGACGCTCTAGTTGTCAAAACCGGATAATGTTTGAGCCTTGGGTATCAACTTATCATCAGCTTGTATCTCATTTACCACTCTTAATTGAATGATATTCACGGAACTACCTGGATCAATCAAAACTCGTTTCACATTAGTATCATGTACAAGTAAAAATATTACCAGTGCATCATTATGTGGGGTTAGCATGCCATCCGCATTTGCATCATCGAATGTAATATTATCTTTTTCCAAAACTTTTCGAACTCGCTTCCCGTGTGTGACCGTTATTCTTGAGACCTTCCTTGCTACTGTTACGCTATTGATCTCTTTTCCTCCACTTATGAAATTAACCGTCCTTTTGGGTGAAGGGGGTTTTGGAGGCTCCTATCTGTTTTTCATATATGCCTGCTTTCCTTTTTCACTAAATAATTAGGTTAAATGTTCTACTTCACCTTGTAGTAATCTACAGTCCGTTGTTTTGTGACCGTGATCATGGTAAAAATCGAACCAAAAATTAGGATTTTGCCTGTTCGGGTTTGATCTCATTTCTTTTGGCCAATGTACCTTGTTGCCCATGTTCATTAAAACAACCACCAATTCATATGTGCTTACATTAATACTGTAATTGCCGATCTTTGCCTTGGAGCTCCTGTCATCACTACGTGTCTCTCGCGTGTTTCGTTCTTTCCCGAACCTTGATGATGAACCTGACTCCCTATCACTTGATCTATGATCGTACCTTGGGTTTTCTTGTTTTGAACGTGAATCTCTTCCTGCTTGTTCCATGTAAGGTTTTTACTTGTTCTTATCAGACCTTTTTTCAGTTTTAGCTCACCTTGAACTTACCTTTTCATCCCTTCGAAAGTGAATGATGGTATACTCTTCTATCCGCAGCTTCGTGATGTATCTATTGTAAACATCATTCCAAGTTGTAGCTGAAAATTCTCGTAGACTTATCTTGAGTTTCCTCGTAGCTTCTAAACTTTCTTCATTTAGATTGCTGACAAACGCCATAGCTACCCAGTTATCTGGTACACATGGCAACATCATCCTTTCACGTTGGAACCTGTCTACGAATTCTCTAAGCAGCTCGGTATCTCCTTGCTTTATTTTAAAAATGTCCTCCATTCTTTTCTCAACTTTTTGAGCTCCCGAGTGTGCTTTAATGAATAAATCTGCAAGTTCAGTAAAAGAATCTATAGAATTTCTGGTAAAAGAGAATACCATGTTAATGCTCCCTTAGTGAGTGTTTCTCCGAATTTTTTGACCAATATTGATTCAATTTTCTGCTTGGTCAAGTTATTGTCTTTTACACCGGTTATGAATGCAGTTACATGACCCCGTGGATCAGTTGTTCCATCATATTTTGGAGTATCGGGCATCTTAAATTTCTTCCGAATCGGTAGAGGAGAAGCACTTGGCTTCCAAGGTTGTTGCGAGTATTTGTCCATATTTATTCCCTTGATTACGGGCGGTACTCCAGGTATTCGCTTTATGTGGTCGCTCTATTTCTTGAGTTGTTTCTGCAAAGTTAGTACTAAATTTTGTAAATCAGAATCAACTGGGTTACCTGATCCTCCATCACGAGATTCGCTAGGAGTTCCTCCATTGCCCGAGTTAACGAGTCTTGAGCGAGGATTTTCTAAGGTGTTGTTGTTTGGAGTTTATGTTGGCGGCACAACTAGTAACTAGTTAGCAAAGGTCTCAAGAGCATTGTTGATGTCACGCCCCAAAATCGAGGGGCGCAACCGGCGCTGGACCGGGTAGCCCCAGTCAAGCGGACCTGGGTGCCTTTCCTCTCCCACGTGTTACCCCATATTTTTATTATTCATTAATCAAGGGAAATAGCCATTTATAATTTAAACACCTTTTTATGAGATTTATATAATATACATGGTTACTTAGCGTGGTTTACAAGTTACACTGCCCAAACACAAAATACATAAATACATAAATACATAACCCACATTTCCTGTCTACGGAGCCTCTAAGGATACAAAGGAGTGATACAATACTTGCCGGTAACAAGGCTCCGGCTATACCTTACACAAAACCAAAATAAGACTCCTGAAGAAAGGCGGCATGAGCCACGCAGGGCACGCAGGGCCCCGAAGGGAAAGGGGCTCACCAATTCAGCTGACGGGAAGTGAAGGAGTGATATTGATGGTGGACTGGAGTACCTACTATAGAACCACCTACAATCATAATACGAATGTAGCGCCCCCAGCAAAAGGGACGTCAGTACATTTGAATTGTACTGGTATATATGAACAAACTTTACCCCAAGTAAAATCAAGCAATACACAAGTAACAAATAGTAACAGAATCAATGATCAAATGCACATGGAAGAAACAACCAAAGCCAAACAAGTTTCACAATCTCTCCTTTTCCCCTTTCAACATCATCTCATCACATCAATGATTTCACAGCTTTCACATATTGTCATTTCAGTAGTGATTTCGATCACTTTTTCCCCCCTTATTACCTCGGCCACCCTTATCACCACAACCCACACATTATTACTTCGTGTTGCGGCGCGCATCCCGATCCCACCGGACAATTACATTTCTCACAACAACAACAACAACAATTCACAAAGAATTTTCATAAACATCAATATCATTTCCATCATATACAACAACCCATAGACAATTTAAGTCACAATGATAACTGCCACGACAAGTCACATATGATATCACCACAGTTATTTCAATTGCATCAATTATGATTTCTTTCCATCATTTCTTACACAGCTCTTACCACATAAACACGTTCACCCACACACACTTGGTTTGTTGCCATTTACTAACACCATTATATCGGGAAACTTAACCAACAACGTTCAAGGCATATTAATCACAAGAATTCACAAATAGTCCACATAAGTAACACATACCAATTACTGATACACCAAACAATGTGACTTTACAAAGGTTAAAGTTAGTCATACATACCAGGAGTCGAATTTCCCTTTTTACTTCTACTTTCGATTCACCAACAGCCTAGTACCGTCAATCTAGTTCACAATTTAACATATACAACTTAGAGTTGAAGTTCACAATTACTACCCGAACTTATTTAGGTTATCAACCGCTCTTTTGCAAATCTTTACTCCTACCCAATTCTTTTTACTAGATTTTAGGTACTAAAGAACATCCATGTATGTTTTCAACTTTTATTTTCAAGAATCAATGCATGAGAATCCCCATTTCTGTTTAAATATGAAAACCAATGAAAAAGGGTTGGGAATTTTACCTGCAAGAACGGAGATGAAGATAATTACTTGAAATTTCCCGGCCCGGGTGACTTTCAAGAATCAAATTGATGAAGCTAGACTTTCTCTCTCAAGAACCCTCTCTTCCCTCTCTCTATTTTGTTCAGAAAATATGTTAAAATGAGGGGTTGGGGTATTTTATTGAATAAGGGGTCGGGTTTAAAATTTAGAAAAATAGGAGCCCGAGTTAGGTTTGCGGTCGCACTTTGCGATCGCAAAGTAGAAATGCGGTCCGCAGATTGGACCGCAAAAATGCTCTCAAAAACTGTGCGAACTGGTTGGGTTTGCGGCAGAAATGCGGTCTGCATACCCGATTTGCGGTCGCATAATGCACCGCAATTTTTACCTCAAATTTGACTAACACACTGACTCACTTTGCGATAGAAATACGGTCCGCATATCAGTTATGCGATCGCATAATGAACCGCATTTTGACCTCAATTTTAACCAAACCACTGACTAAATCTGCGGCAGAAATGCGGTCTGCATACTTGATTTGCGACCACATTCTGGACCGAATAATAGCACTTTTCTGGAAAAACTTTGATTCTTGATTTTTAAATGCTAGATCAGTAGCCGCGAAGAATTTTACACATTCCTAACACATATTCATAATTTAACACTACGAGCTACTAGGTTTTGAGTACAAGTTTTTCACGGGGCCTTACAGCTGACCTTTTGAGCGATTAACTTTTTTAAAGCTTCGTTGATAACCTCATCATTTTCAAACTTATCATTTGCATTTGATCGAGATCCATCAGGAGTTCCTTCTCGAGATTGTCGAGGAGAATTTCAAGGGGAATGGACCGGGGTTCCATCGCCTTGTTGATTCTTCTGAAATTGACGGTCTCCTTGATTTTTGTCATTGACATTTGACATGATTGATTTGAAAGAAAGTTAATTTAGGAAGTAATAGATTATCAGATTCCCGGTAACGGAACAAAATTATTTAACCAAAAAATAGGAATTTCGGTCAAAGCTTGCTATTAGAAGAACTCGGGTTACTGATAATCAAATAAAAATAAGAATAATTGATATAAACGATAGCTGGAAAGGAAGTAGCAAAATAAATCAAATGTATTCCAATAGTATTTCGTGTCCTTACAAATGTTTATTCCTCATCTTTTATAACTATTTCTAAGCAATACATTTCTTTTCTCCCATAATGGAGTTATTATGGGTAATTAATGACATTTAATGTAACGTTATAATTGGCAATCGTAACTGTTTAGTACAGATTCTATAACGTTTTCCGTAATTAATGCTCATTAACTACCAATAATACGTATCTATACTTTTTTGCTATCTAGGTTCATTCCTCTTATGCTTCTTCAAATTATCAAGAGGTTCGAACACGCATTCCTTCTGGTTTTTTTGGATCTTTGCCCGTGTCTGTTAAGCTCGTGCCTCTTCAACTATTTTCTGCCAACTGTCATTCTTTTCCTGACCCACGTGTCATGACATATCATCACATAATTAACTCAATATACTAACTCGATTTTTCCCTTACACTATATATATCTTTTTCATTCGAACTACTTTTGAAGTAATAGAAAGAAAAGCAACGACAAGAAAGAGAGAGTCAGCAGTAATCGATGAAATGCTTCGGAAAGTTAATAATAAGCATAAATTGCCGAATAGGGAATGACCAACTGTGTAACTTCCCAAAGATAATTCATATGTACAAAATTGAAGATTTCAAAGATTCGCATAATAATTCCTTGGACTCCAGCTACCACCCCCAACTTGTACTGTATATAGATAGACTAACGCACCAACCTTGTTGTATTTGCGGCCATGGTGAAGCCGCAATCAAGTTTTTTTTATCGATTTAGTGTAAATATATGTGCAGATAAATGTTTGCCCAATCAAATAATACATCAGTTACGTAATGTCATGCACGAGCATAATTCTTGCAAGTTGCAACATTCAAGTTTTGAGCAGTTGAGGCTCTAAAGATCGACTGAATTGTTGGCAAATTGAAGACCCTCCCCCNCGGAAATAAGGGTTGAAAAATCCAGCACAATTTTGGACTTGTCCCGTCCACTCTAACCTTTGACTTCTGACTCTTCAATTACTCATTTTTGAATTGCTTTCTATAAAATAAATTGTTTTGACAAATCAAAAGATAATCATATTGAGATTTCACACTGAAATTTTGAACATAAGAAAAAAACAGTATTCTCTTCTGAAAGAGTATAACTTTCCCCAATATTTTTTTTAAATTTGTAGTTACGTACTGTAAGTAACTGTGTATATTTATTCTCTTGAATTTTCTATCGAGTTATTCCACCGTCAAATATCAATGGTCTTCAATCGTCTTCTTTTGATTTTTCTTAGTCTAGGCCAAAGACTACTGTTTGCTTATTTGGGTCAGTCTTTCGCTTCGGCTTTTCCTTAACTGTTAATTCTTTATGTTTATTTTTAAGACAAACCTTCTTTTTAAGTATTTCTAGCCAATAGATACTAAAGATAAAACTTACATACATATATAAAGATGGGTTTTTTACCTAGCTATATTATATTAGAACCTTTTTATCAATATTCTTTATGTTTTGTAATTTTTAATAAATATTTAGGCTTTTCTTACAAACTGTGTAGATTTCTCCTTAAAAGGCCCTTATCTCATTATTAGTGTCTTCAATTAAATGATTCAATTATATCCTTTCCTTTTTTTCCTTTCCTCTCCTCCCTCATTTTTTTTTTACTTCAAAATACCTTAATCTACACCCAGAATCTCCATAGCTTCTCTCTTCCCACCATTGGCGACAGCTTTATATTATTAAATCATTAATTGTATTAGCATTGCATTATTTATTAAATCATCTCTCTTCCCTGATACAATTATGATACAACTTAAAACTGATTCTAAACTTACACTAATATAATATCGTATTATATTTGTAGTAGCATTGTATCATATATTATTTTAGGTACAAATTGTGATGCAATTATGATACAATTCTAGATTACGATATAACTTTTATCTTCATCTTTTTCAAGTTTCAATTTAAAACATCCACCTAGAACCAACTCTAAACTTTAATTATGAAACAATATTGTATTTTAATAGTATTAGTATTGGATCAGAATTATCTTAGATATTGACGTATCAAATACAACTCATATACAATTATGATACATTTATCATACAACCGTAATACAATTCCGAAACTTCTTCTTCCTCGAGTTCCAATCAGAAATTCAACCTAAAAACAACTTTAAACTTAATGAATCTCCCTTAAAATTGAGATATAAACTCTAAAAGATATTTTCAATCGTTTTCAAGAACACCCAATCCAAAAAATCATAAATTCATAAAATCTGAATATCTAATTCTAAGCTTCGAATCTTTTTAATGGTATGTCAATGGCAGACCCTCCACTTACAATTTCAGAGATAATGTTGATTGATTTATCAATAATTGAAGCTTTTTAATGGTTGCTGGTGGAATTGATTAGAAATGTATGATGCTACAATTTTAGAGAGATAATAATTTGATTTGTATGAGGGAGGGAGGGAGGGAGGGAGGGAGAGAGAGAGAGAGAGAGAGAGAGAGAGAGAGATTGGTTGATTTATATGAAAGAGAGGTGATGATTTTGGGTATCAGTGGGTTTCTTACGGTAGGTAAGTACAAAGACAGATGATGTCTTGTAACCCTTTGAAAAGAAAGAGTGTCTTAAATGTAGGGGAATTATGTGTAACTGATACCTAGTATTTAAGATATGTTTCATTTCCTCCTTTTTATGGTTTTGCATAAAACTAGTAAATATATGTATATAAAGTAATTAATAAGAAACGTAAATAAAGGTAGTAAATAAGTTTCCGTTAAAGTATAGTAGGTAAAAATCCCGATAAAGATAGGAATAATATTATGTATGGCTCTGAAATTTCAGTCATGTTGTTGAAAAATTGCAATCCAACAAATATTGAACTAATTTTTTTACGGAAAAGGGTTTGATATATCCTTGTATTATGCTAAATTGTTTAAAATTGTCCCCCGTTATATTATTGGGCCATAAAAGTCCCTACCGTCCAACTATCATAATAAATCTGCCCTTACTTTGACGGAAGTGCCACGTGGCCAGATTTAAAAAGAGGCAATGATGGACGCCACGTGGCACTTCCGTCAAAGTAAGGGAAGATTTGTTAGGATAGTTGGACGGTAGGAACTTTTATGACCCAATAATATAACGGGGGAGAATTTTAAACAATTTACTATAGTACAAGAATATATCATACCCTTTTTCGTATTTTTTATATAGGGTGTCCCCGAAGGAACAACAAATATCACTTAATCTAAAATTAAACTAAACATTATCGCCAAGGCTTATAGTTTTTAGTGTTGGTCAATTCTCATTATTTCATTTTTCCTTTCCAATCTCTATCCCCTAATATAATGGAAAATATTTATTTAAAGACAGGAACATTTATTGATATTGTCTAAAAGTTCTGTTGGAAAAAAAAATATAAAATATAAAATCCGAAAAGTAAATATTACCGTGATCCAATGACACTAACATGTATCTCAAAAAAACAAAAGAAAACTTTAAAAGTCCAAGTCAACTTGCATACACACAAAGAAAGTACGTAATAAATGGCAAAAGCCATGTGGGAGGAAAAAACGGTAAACAAAAGGAGGAAAGGGGTGGGAAACAAGAACAAATATTTTAATTTTAAAATTAAAAAATATTAGAGAAGCATCAAAGAATTTTCCAAATGACCCCTCAATCCTTTTACCAAAACATTTATTCAAGCGTTTACTCCTATATATGCATTTTTGTTCAACGTAACACCAAAAAAATCTTTGAAACGTAAACGACATAATCTTAGTCTTCATATTTATCCACTCATCTCTGAGTTATTGTTACTTTTCTCTATAAATACTCTTCACATCCTTTCTTCTACTTCACCTCGATCATTTAACACACATCAAAAAGAGAACAATTATTTCAGTTCTAAAAGGAGTGATGGAGTTTTTAAGAAACTCTTCTCTTTTAATTCTTTTGCTGTGTGTCTTTGTTTTTGTTTCAAACAATGGTGGTGTCAGTGCTTCTCACAAAGTTTATATGCATTTGCAATCTACTAGCTCATCCAATGTCAAGAATGTCCACAGAACTGGTTACCATTTTCAACCACCTAAAAACTGGATTAACGGTACGTTTTCATGTCTCTGCTGAGTTCTAAATTGAATTGTCGAATATATGTCTTCTTCTTGGCTGTCTCCATATGTATAATTACGGGGTCGTTTCCTGATGTGCATGGAATAGTACTGAATATGGTATATTAGTTATGCTGAGATTGTTTCTTATCACTTTTTTATATGGTATATAAAAAATGATATGAATTGTATAATTTCTTACCAAATTATTTATTTATAAAAATACCTTCCATATTCTTTAGCTTTGAGGTACTTCAAGGGTAATTTGTCTTTAATCATCCTTATGCATGTACTAACAATCTTGGTATTGTTAATACTTAATACCATGATTTGCTATGTATTAATTATACATAGGATAATACCAAATAGGGTGTATAATTTATATTTTTATTAGTTACACAAAGATTGAAAAAGTGTACCAAACAAAGAATTATAATATCAAAGCTAATAAATATATTATTTTCTTTAATATATTCTACAAAACGACCCGTATGTGTTTGTAATGTTTTATGAATTGGTGTTGTTCTCATGCAATTTTGAGCAATGGTGTAATAATTAAGTTCATTGCATTCTAATTAATGAGATGAGACTTTCGAAAAAAATAAAAATAAAAATCGGCATCTTTCAGTTAAATTTTAGGTATTCACATCTCTGAATAGCTTGCAGATTTTGTTTATTCAATAATTATTGCCTGATTGGTTGTTGTCTTGTTGACTGGAAATGTTGAGTTATTTTAATTTGTTATAATACTCTGACAGCTTTTGAGTTAATGAAACTACATGTTGTCCATGACGAGTAGAGTTACTTATTGTAATAATTAGTACGTAGTAATTAATTAATGTTGCAGTTCTATAGAGGCATTCAAGAAGTGAAGATATGAAAATATTTATGTTATCTTACTCTCAAGTCACATCAACTCATGAGTCAAACTTAGAACCAGCCTGTCTTTTTTATTTATATAAATCATTCTTTCTGTGAAATTTGGCTCTACTATATATAAGTGGTGAATCCAGAAATTTATAGTCATAGCTCAAGTACCTTTTACGTAAAATAGGTACCAATAAAAGAACAAACCCCCCCCTCCCCCTCCCCCCCCCAAATCCTTTTTTCTTAAAATTTTCTTGGTGAAAATCTTGCAATTAGGTTATTGGGTTTTGAGTCAAACTTAGAACTAGTCTTTTTTTCTTATATAAATCATTGTTTGTGTGAAATTTGGCTCTACTATATATAAATGGCGAATCCAGAAATTTATAGTCATAGCTCAAGTATCTTTTACGTAAAATTGGTACCAATAAAGAACCACCTCCCCCCTCCAATCCTTTTTTCTTAAAATTTTCTTGGTGAAAATCTTGCAATTAGGTTATCTGGGTGTAGAATCTGTTGGGCTAAAACGGGCTCAAAGATACTCTTAATATTATTTGATATTGTCTGTTTTGGTCCAAGCTCACATAATTTTCTCCAAAAAATCTCACACTGTTAAGAATATCTAACTCTTTATAAATAANAAGAACCACCTCCCCCCCCAAATCCTTTTTTCTTAAAATTTTCTTGGTGAAAATCTTGCAATTAGGTTATTGGGTTTTGAGTCAAACTTAGAACTAGTCTTTTTTTCTTATATAAATCATTGTTTGTGTGAAATTTGGCTCTACTATATATAAATGGCGAATCCAGAAATTTATAGTCATAGCTCAAGTATCTTTTACGTAAAATTGGTACCAATAAAGAACCACCTCCCCCCCCAAATCCTTTTTTCTTAAAATTTTCTTGGTGAAAATCTTGCAATTAGGTTATTGGGTTTTGAGTCAAACTTAGAACTAGTCTTTTTTTCTTATATAAATCATTGTTTGTGTGAAATTTGGCTCTACTATATATAAATGGCGAATCCAGAAATTTATAGTCATAGCTCAAGTATCTTTTACGTAAAATTGGTACCAATAAAGAACCACCTCCCCCCCCAAATCCTTTTTTCTTAAAATTTTCTTGGTGAAAATCTTGCAATTAGGTTATTGGGTTTTGAGTCAAACTTAGAACTAGTCTTTTTTTCTTATATAAATCATTGTTTGTGTGAAATTTGGCTCTACTATATATAAATGGCGAATCCAGAAATTTATAGTCATAGCTCAAGTATCTTTTACGTAAAATTGGTACCAATAAAGAACCACCTCCCCCCCCAAATCCTTTTTTCTTAAAATTTTCTTGGTGAAAATCTTGCAATTAGGTTATTGGGTTTTGAGTCAAACTTAGAACTAGTCTTTTTTTCTTATATAAATCATTGTTTGTGTGAAATTTGGCTCTACTATATATAAATGGCGAATCCAGAAATTTATAGTCATAGCTCAAGTATCTTTTACGTAAAATTGGTACCAATAAAGAACCACCTCCCCCCCCAAATCCTTTTTTCTTAAAATTTTCTTGGTGAAAATCTTGCAATTAGGTTATTGGGTTTTGAGTCAAACTTAGAACTAGTCTTTTTTTCTTATATAAATCATTGTTTGTGTGAAATTTGGCTCTACTATATATAAATGGCGAATCCAGAAATTTATAGTCATAGCTCAAGTATCTTTTACGTAAAATTGGTACCAATAAAGAACCACCTCCCCCCCCAAATCCTTTTTTCTTAAAATTTTCTTGGTGAAAATCTTGCAATTAGGTTATTGGGTTTTGAGTCAAACTTAGAACTAGTCTTTTTTTCTTATATAAATCATTGTTTGTGTGAAATTTGGCTCTACTATATATAAATGGCGAATCCAGAAATTTATAGTCATAGCTCAAGTATCTTTTACGTAAAATTGGTACCAATAAAGAACCACCTCCCCCCCCAAATCCTTTTTTCTTAAAATTTTCTTGGTGAAAATCTTGCAATTAGGTTATTGGGTTTTGAGTCAAACTTAGAACTAGTCTTTTTTTCTTATATAAATCATTGTTTGTGTGAAATTTGGCTCTACTATATATAAATGGCGAATCCAGAAATTTATAGTCATAGCTCAAGTATCTTTTACGTAAAATTGGTACCAATAAAGAACCACCTCCCCCCTCCAATCCTTTTTTCTTAAAATTTTCTTGGTGAAAATCTTGCAATTAGGTTATCTGGGTGTAGAATCTGTTGGGCTAAAACGGGCTCAAAGATACTCTTAATATTATTTGATATTGTCTGTTTTGGTCCAAGCTCACATAATTTTCTCCAAAAAATCTCACACTGTTAAGAATATCTAACTCTTTATAAATAATTTTTTTTTTCTATGTTTTTATTCACACTCCCAATAGAACTACTATTAGGATGCTTATCGTGGAAACAAATAACGGTGCATGAATTGTAATTTGTGGATAAAATTACATCTCGTACTTGACTTCTAGAAAAGTAAAGAAAAGTGATATGTGCGTTGAATACACTATGTAATCTATGCCTTTTTTTTCTTCCACATCACATATAGATTAATTCCTTCATTTAATATTTTGAACACTACTATGTTTTCACATGTGATCTTAGTCTTAAAGTGGGAGAGATTTGACCTTGAACCTGTTGCAATAAATGGCAAACCAATCCCCTTCTCGTGTTTTTGGATAAAATAAAGTGTAGGTAACATTATTCTAAGCTGATCAAGTGGGCTTGATGCATGCTTTTTTTTTTTTTACATTGAGCATTAATATCAGTAGAGACTTATATAGTAACAGTAAATAATATATATAGTGAATGATTTAGTCAACTTCGACTTGGGTTGGTGGCCGATTAATTTGACCCAAAAGGCAAAAGGATCATATATAATTATAATACAAGACATTGAACGTGAAGTGATATAGAAGCCAAATTGCCCTAAAGTACGTGAAATATAGAGCCAAAACATATGACGTAAAGCTAAAAAGGAAGTTTTAACCATAAATATTTAAAGTTCAGATTTTGTTCGTTCTCTTGACAATCCATGTATCTATCTCACTATCTGTAACACGTACGTAGATTCTCTCTTCTTCTTTTTTCTTTGCTGAAGTAACACGTAAAATTCCACACAAATAATAACAATAACTACTAATTGTTACAATCAGAAAGAGAGAAATTAAAGAACCAGAAAACGACCCTCTTTTAATTTTCTTTATCTTTGAGGAATAAAGAAAAATCAAAATGACTTTGGACAACAATGGCAACTTGTAAGGAAGTCTTCGGTTATCAAACTTCTGGTCATCTTTTGTCTTCATTTAATTTTTTTCTTTGATTGCTGTATCTTTGACTTCTTTTTTAATTACTACATATCCAAACAAGTTGCTTCAGTTACTTCAAAAAAATAATAGTACTTCATAAGTTCTTGGATCCCACAGTAACTTTTTTCTTCTTTTTCACATTTCTTGGTCAAGGCATGGGGAGCCTATTGGTTTCGTAGTTAAGGAATATTTGCAATTTAAAATTTTGGGGCTTGCATGAGTTGGTTCCCTTCAGAAACTCACAAAAAAAATAGGGTAGAGCAGAGGCGGATATATGTTTTCTAGAGCATGGATGCAAAGGAGATAATATCACATCAATTTTTAGAAAATTTGTATATAAAATACTCATTTAGTACGAGGGATAAGAAATAATTAATCCCAAAATTAAATTTGATATGAGTTTATTCCACGTTTGGTTGGAATAAAATCACGGTATAACTAATCCCTGGATGACTTATCTCAGGCTGTAGTGTTATTTTAATCTCTATGGGATGGTGGAATAATAATTCCGAGATAACAATCCTGGAATAATTAATTAGGAATAACTTGTTTTCCAACCAAGTTGGACAGAAACACCATCGTGTCCCGTCAATACAGCCGCCCATGGTAGATTTCTATGTTGAACTAGAAAAAGACTACTAATCTTTTTGCATTTCCTAGAGTTCTGTATTTTCACCTTTCATTTACTCCATTAACTAGTTCTTGGGGTCTGCATTTGCTCAGTGACAGTGAAAACTCCCCCATCAAAACTTCAAAATATGTGCATTCTTCATCTAGATACTTAATTAACTGGATGATCATTTCTCTCTTTATGCTCCCATTAGATTTCACATTTCTTTTTAATATCCTAAAATTAAGGTGTGGTTTCTTGCTATAGACGTGTCGAATGCATTTAATTGTATTTTTCTAATCAATCTCGATTTTTTCCCTTTTTTCATGGTTTCTTGGGTGCTTCAAACAAACAACAGATCCAAATGGTAAGTCAGAAATTTTCTAATGTACTAGTATAGTTTTTTCCTAATACTAGCCATAATGAAATTTTATTTACTTATTAATTACCTTTTTCTGTGTTACTTTTTGTTCTCAACAGGCCCAATGTATTACAATGGAGTGTACCATCTATTCTACCAATACAACCCAAAAGGAGCAGTTTGGGGCAACATAGTTTGGGCCCATTCAGTCTCAACAGATTTGATCAATTGGATCCCACTTGAGCCTGCTATTTACCCTTCCAAAGTTTTTGACAAGTTTGGAACATGGTCAGGTTCAGCTACAATTTTACCAGGCAACAGGCCCATTATCCTCTACACTGGAATTGTAGATGCTAACAGGACACAAGTCCAAAACTACGCCATCCCGGCTAACTTGTCCGATCCATATCTCCGTAAATGGATCAAGCCTGATAACAATCCGTTGATCGTTGCTGACATGAGCATCAACAAAACTCAATTTCGCGACCCAACGACAGCTTGGATGGGCCGAGATGGTCATTGGAGAATCTTGGTTGGGAGTGTGAGGAATCATAGGGGAAAGGCAATATTGTATAGAAGTAAGGACTTCATGAAATGGACCAAAGCCAAACATCCACTTCATACAGCTACCAAAACTGGAAACTGGGAATGTCCTGATTTTTTCCCAGTTTCATTAAAGCATACAAATGGTTTGGACACCTCATACAATGGTGAATACATTAAGCATGTTCTTAAGGTTAGCCTTGACGTTACGAGGTTTGAGTACTACACAGTCGGTACCTATGACAGTAAAAAAGATAGGTATATTCCGGATAACACTTCAGTTGATGGTTGGAAGGGATTGAGACTTGACTATGGTAATTATTACGCGTCCAAGTCATTCTATGACCCTAGCAAGAACCGAAGAATTATGTTGGGTTGGGCTAATGAATCAGATACTGTTGATGACGATGTCAGGAAAGGATGGGCCGGAGTCCACCCTATCCCGCGTAAACTATGGCTTGATCCAAGTGGAAAGCAATTGGTTCAATGGCCTGTTGAAGAATTAGAAACTCTGAGAAAGGAAAAGGTCCAACTAAGTAATCACAAGTTGTACAAGGGAGAAAAGATTGAAGTCAAAGGAATCACAGTTGCACAGGTTTGGACTTTATTTTTATTTTTTTCATTTTTATACTTATTTGAGACAAGAAAGACAACTTAAGTCTGACTTAAAGCATTCATGAAAATTGCAGGCTGATGTTGAAGTGACTTTCTCGTTTGCAAGTTTGGACAAGGCAGAGCCATTTGATCCTAGTTGGGCTGATCTTTACGCGCAAGATGTATGCACCATTAAGGGTTCAACGGTCCAAGGTGGACTCGGGCCATTTGGACTCATAACTTTGGCTTCTAAAAACTTGGAAGAATACACACCTGTTTTCTTCAGAGTTTTTAAAGCTCAAGATAAATACAAGGTTCTTATGTGCTCTGATGCCTCAAGGTTTGTTCCTAACATTCTTAACACCCTGAATCCACAAACAAAATCCACTTTATTAACAAATATGAACATCTTTCTGTTTTCTTATTCTCTTATCTTTTCTGAGCTGAGGGTTTATTAAAAATAATCTCTCTACCTTCACTAGGTAGGGTTAAGGTCTACGTACTCTAGTACCCTCTCCAGACCCCACCTGTGGGAATATACTGGGTTTGTCGTCGTTGTTCATTGCAATCCCACTATAAACTAAGTTGCAACTTTTAACATAATTCACTGGTAACACTGGTTTTTATATCTCTAGCAATTTGCTAAATGGCTGTTCAACTTCAATTGATTGATTTGTTTGTTAAATTATATTTTGTTGGTGTCACAGGTCAACCCTTAAGAATGAAACAACTATGTACAAACCATCATTTGCTGGCTATGTCGATGTAGATTTAGCAGACAAGAAGTTGTCTCTTAGAAGTTTGGTAAGCTCTCTTACTTTCTTTTGCTCAAATATGTGTTGGATTCTTCCATATTCTTTGTTAATATACTTATTCATATAATTTTTGTGTATTGACAATATTTGTATTTTTGCAGATTGATAACTCAGTAGTTGAAAGTTTTGGTGCGGGAGGAAAAACATGTATTACATCAAGAGTTTATCCAACATTAGCAATATTTGATAAGGCACATTTATTTGCCTTCAACAATGGCACAGAAGCAATCACAATTAAGACTCTAAATGCCTGGAGCATGGCCGATGCTAAGCTGCACTAAAACATTGGGAGAACAGAACAAAGGAAAAAAGAACATAGTTATGATTTTACATTTATATTGTCTCAAAGCTGCACTAAAACATTGGGAGAACAGAACAAAGGAAAAAAGAACATAGTTATGATTTTACATTTATATTGTCTCAAAGACAGCCTATAGATTTTTAACTTGCACTTACTCATGAATGATGCATTTTTTTTAATATTAACATCGTGCCAAAGCTCTGTTATTTTTCCAAATCCGATCCCAAATATATTGATCAAATGCCTTCTCATTTGAAAAATGGAATGAAAGTTGTTATTGCAAAACAGTGGCGTAGCTATACTATGTCAAGGTGGTCCATTCACTCTAAAAAATTATATAGTGTATATAGATCAAATATTACTCCTACTTTATATAGTTATATATTACATTTTGAACACCCTTAATATAGTTGAGTGACGCCGTCCAGGGTCTTCAAAGTGAGGCGTTGTTCAATTCCCTGTCTACACATTTGGCCATGTCGTTTGCCAAAACTAAACGGAAGTTCCTGACTATGCCACTTAGTGCAATCCTGTACATCAAGAATGATTAACTACAAGCGATCCATGTAACAACCTTATACTGGGTATTCATGGTAAATTCTAAAGCTTATTGAAGATAAGCTTTTACTTAAGTTAGGGGTAAGGACAACAATACAACATTTAATACAAAGAATCCTCTATAGTTACGTGCGAGCCTAAGAATGTTTCATGTTGAACTTCAACAAACAGAACAAAACTAGCTCAACACTTTTGTTTGCAAGCTTGGTAACTTTAACAAACTTTCTGTATCTTTTTGCATCTTCTTTAATCTGGTGTTGAAGAATCTTTTTCACTTATGTTTTAAAAAAGAAAAGACCTCTCCTCACCCTTGTTCTGGCTAACCTCAACTATTTTTGGTAATGTTGGAACGTTAAACAAAAATATAGTAGGGAGAGAAGAAATTTAAGCAGCAAAACATACTTTGAGATGATAACTCCTGCGAATGGCTAGGTCTATTGCTTGCATTGCAGAGGCTTCTGTCAATGTCCATCACACTATCATCTACAAATAAGGTTGTTTCTTCGACATATACATATCCAACTATAATGAAAACTAATGCAATGGGGTACAGTTCTGGTTATCATCTAATGTTGATGCTGGTTTCATGTTTTTTTTTATTCAGAAGTTAGGCCTACTGTCTACCATTATGAACTACGTATGTATTTTGTTAAAAGAATAATTATCCATAGCTATAAACCACAATTTTGGAAATAACTATTACCATTGTTACATCGTATGTAGCGACGATGAGGATGTGGTTTGGACATGTAAACAGCAGATGTCTAGATACCCCAGGCGGGAGGTGTAAGAGGTTAATTATGGTGGGTCTGAAGAGGGATAGACGCAAGCCTAAAAAGTTTTAGGGAAAGGTAATAAGGAAAGATATAGCACATATGTGGAGATCGAGAATTATAATAGATAGTCGCAAGAGTATCTTCTCTTGTAGGATTAACAGTATTCTCATATCTCTATATACCTAGACCTGCATTACTACCAGTATTTCTCATATTGTTATACTGCTGTTGTATATGCCATGTTACTATTGCCTTTTCATGGTTTGTGCACTATTGTTTTCGTTTCAGAAAGTGATGACCTCACATTTCCTAAAAGTCAAAATAGCCTCTATCTTCGCAAGATAGGGATAAAATTTACATACACACTACCCACTTGTAGGATTTCACTGGGATTGTAGGATTACAACTGGAATTGTTGTCGTTGTTGCATTGTTACATCGTACACCACCTTGCTGATTTCTTTGCTATAAGCCTAAAACTATTAAGCTACTTTCACAGCCAATGTTACTTGTCCGACTCATTTGGAAAGTATTCAAATTTGCCCTCAGCACAAAAAGTAAAAGTTGCTCAATTTGATCAGTTCTCCAAAAAAGCTAATAGTTCAAACAGCCATCAAAGTATTAGTTCTCAAACTGCTAAAAGCAATGTGTATCCAGAGGTACGGATTTAAATGCTGTGGTACTAGATTATTCCCACTCAGTTTCAGCTGTTCCAACTCTAATATTTTTACGCTTAGTACTTTTAAACTCCTCCACTTGTTTGGATTGCTGTTGCTATAATATTGTTGGAGATGAGTGTGTCTATAAAACACAATGTTAATAAGGAAGAAGCAACAAAAATTCACTCATCAACTAGCAAAACAAACACAACTTACTCATCCAACTCAACGAAATACTTGCTACCTCACAGGCTTGCAACACTCTAACAAAATGACCTTGTACTGAGTCTACAAAATGTTTAAATCTAAGATGTAAAAACACAATCAAAGATACCCTTAACCAAAATATTATGCCATGCAGCAAGTATGTTGCCCAGAAGAATTCACAGCCTCCTTCCTCTTCTACCACCCTTCCTGCGAGTGCTGTCTGTGGGAATAGGAGTAACATCCTCTGACAAAATAAATCAAAACGTACTTTCAGCAGGATTTCAAATTTATGATGCTAAACTAAAGATTATAAAAGATTAGAGCAGGTTGTCAATACAATAGAATTCCGAAGCAATTAGACCAAGCAGATGATACTGAAACTGAACCATTCAACAATTACAGAAGGTATTTACCTATGCGTCCAATTTTCATTCCAGATCGAGCAAGGGCTCGAAGAGCGGACTGGGCACCAGGACCAGGAGTCTTAGTTTTGTTCCCTCCTGTAGCCCGAAGCTTAATGTGAAGAGCATTAATTCCAAGCTCCTGTTAATTAACAAAATTGAGTTGCAAATCAGCTTGAATTTCAAGCTATTAATACACAAGAAAAACCCCGATCAATGAAACTACACACCAGATTATTTATTAACCTCAAGGAACACCAAAAGGCAGCTAGAAATCACGTTAAAAACTTCGTGCACAATCTAATTTTGGAATGATTTGGTAAGATCTGTGTGCGCACTACCCTCCCAGACCCCACTTGTGGGAACAATGAGTTTGTTGTTGTTGTATTTTAATCAAACACTCTACTTCCAGATTCAACTTTGAATTACTTTGGTTATTCAGACAACTGACTCATGCTTGGACATAGTCGACACACAGCAATATTAATAACGAGCATAGGTAAAAGAAACACCGAATAGTCATCAGAAAATCTTACATGGGGTTGAGAGATATTACATAAATCAAGCCCAAGTACAACCTTCTAACCAGCAAGTATTAGCTTTTTTCATCAGCAAGAGATGTTTAAAAAAAAACTAAAACATAGAGGAACAGAGCACACGTAAGCGAAGTATCTTCGGACTAAGGTACTGAACATTCATTATTAGATAAAGATTTGATCGGAGAACATCCATGATTTAAATAGAACCGTCAACAACCTGAAAGCTTGAATGCAGTATGCCCACAAGTAAACACACATTTGATCAAGCACACAATCTTACAAAACCTAAGCTAAAGCTTGAAATCTTTTACAGTTCATAACACCTCTTGAAACAACTTCAATCTGTTGTAATCCTCACAAAGTAATGGGATCCAAAACAAGGTGCTTTTTATATCTTCGAGTGGCTTACAAAGAGGCATGTATATCTTGAATTAATACATCATCAAATTATGAAAGGAAAAAACTGTGAAAACAAGCAGATCAATATGTCTTACCTTGCATCGTTGAGAAACATCTTGTGCTGCAAGCATAGCAGCATAAGGAGAAGATTCATCTCTGTCAGCCTTCACCTTCATACCACCTGTAAAGTAGAACAAGTCTAAGTGAAAAGGACAGATCCTCCAAACTGGTTTCCCAATTAAGGTAGATAAATAATACCAAGCAATTGGATAAGATGAGATACAATGTATTTCCCAACTTTATTCAGAAAGTTAAAAAAAAGTCGCGCGTTTTATACATTAAACTAAATAGGTTTTAGTTATGTTAACAATTACACTTTATGTCCTACGCTTTATTGGGAGTTGTTTAGCCTTTTAGAGATTAATAAGTCAAAAGAAAATATAACGAATCATTTTGTATACTCCCTCCGTTTCATATTAAATGAGGTACTTTCCATTTTTGTCTGTTCCAAAACAAATGACACATTTCTAAATTGGAAATAATTCAACTTTAAACTCTTCATCTTACCCTTTTTGCCCTTAATGAGAAGCTTTTATAGCCACACAAATGGCATGGCCCCACAAATCTTTTACCCCTTAAGCTTTTTTAAGACCACAACTTTCAAAAGTCTTTTTTTTTGTTAAACTCCGTGCCGAGTCAAACTAACTCAAATAATATGAAACGGGGGAAGTAATATTTTTGTACAATATTGGCATGAGATGATGCCATGTGACTAGGTGGAAGGGGAACCTTGGCATAAATGGTAAAGTTGTTGGCATGTGATCAAGAGGTCTCGTGTTCGAGACGTGTAAACAGTCTCTTGAAGAAATGCAGGGTAAAATTGTGTACTATAGACTCTTTTGATCCGGCCCTTTCCCAGACACTAGGGATTGCCAAAAGGCCCTTCCTGACACAGCGCATAGCGGGAGGCGCTTAGTGCACCGGACTGCCTTTTTTTTTGCACGAGGCGAGTTTAAATGGAGAAGCATGGTCAATGAGAATGATGTGGCTGACTCAACTTATTTAGGACTGAGACGTGGCAGTTGTAGATTTGTAGTATAAAGTCCTACATTTTCTACAGGAAATTTTAAAAGTAGGAACCAATACGGTGTGGTTGTTAAATTCTTTGATGGCTTGTGAAATAAGTCTTTCATTAACCCACTAGTGATGAAATCCAGAACAAAAGATACTACACTAATGCAAATACTCCCACATTACAGAGTACATACCAGTAATGCGGACCATTGTTTCCCGTCCAGACAAATCAGTCACGTGCTGCAATTAACATTCAAGCTCAAATTCAATCCTTTAGCTTCTTTCACAAACCACAACAAGTACCATGGAAGAAAAAAATCAAGAACTTACAATGAAAGTGTCGTTGAAAGAGGCGAAAATGTGTGCAACACCAAAGACCAATTCACCCTCCCTTGTAGCTGGTCCTAGGGTTACAGTCTCTTCCTTGGGCTCCCTGGTCCTTCTCTTAGACTATAAATCCAATTCAATCCATCAACATAAACTTGACTGAATTACTTTAATAAAAGAAAAAAATAATAAAACAGCCTCAAATCTATAAAATGTTTAAGAACCATCCATTATCAAACTTAAAACCATCAGCATACATTTACTTTGCTAAAAAATTATTACATTCTCGGATACAAATCTAACTGAATAATTGTAACATTTCCAGTACACTTGCATAAGTACTAACAAATAAACTCCCTTATCCATATTAATTTACATCGTACGAGTTTAATTCGGTGAGTTACACAGTAATTAAATAGAAATTAAGAGTATACCATGGCTTCGGTTGAATTGCTGATGAGACGGCTGAGCTGCTACTGAAGCTTGAAAAACCCTAGCAGTGGAGGTGGTGCGAGTAGCTGAGAAAAGAGTGTTTAGACATCTGCCTTTGCTTATATAGCTAGGGTTTCGATGAAGTTTGATAATATCATAAGGGTCCCTCTTCTTTATTTGGATCGTGAATGCCCCTAATTCTTTTGGTGGAGAGCACCTTGTATTTTCATAATTACCAATTAGGGTCGTTTGGTAGGGTGCATTAGATAAGTTAATGTATATATTAGATAAGTTAATGTATGCATTAGCTTTGTTTATTAATAATACATTGTTTGGTAGATATTTTGAACTCATGCATTACTTATGCAAGCATTAGTTATATATTCTATTTGGCATTATCCTATGCATAATCAATGCATAGAAAACAATGGTATTAGCAATGCAATGGGTTTTAATACATGCATTAGCTTAGTTAAAGACAAAATTGTCCTTCGAAATTTATGCTTGATTAAAATATGCTAGTTAGTATATTAATACAAGTTCAAAATAATCCAAATAATGAGAAATAAAATTATATCCCTAGTAAATAAATAAATTCTTAGCATATTTTTTTTTTTTATAAATAAATATTTAATTTTATTTTACAATATAGGTAGACAAATAAAATATTTTTTTAAACCTTTTCATATAAAAACATTTCTCAACATATGTTTCTTTTAAAAAGCTAGAGTGTGGACTAGTTTTGAGGGCATTTTTGTAAACAAACAATTCTTTTAAAAATTGTGCAATGTTTTAATACATCAAACCAAACAATGGATAAGAAATATGTTAGCATAACTAATACCAGTATAACTAATGCAAGCATAGCTAATACCAGCATAACTAATGCAAACATAACTAATACCAGCATTACTAATACACCCGATTCAACATTATTCTTATGCACCCTATCAAACGACCCCTTACAGTTATAGGTCTAGCTAGTGGGAAGGTAGAATTAACATATAATTACAGTTTTTTTCTCGAGTAGGGACCTACATTTATAATTGACTTTTTTTACAATGGGGTTCATACAGTGATACAGACTAATGATCATTTGTTGAAAACCTCTCAAACATAAAAATTTGCTATGAAATAGGGTTATCGAGTTTATTACCGATTTGTTAAATTAATTTATGTTATAGGGAACACATGAATAGACTGATTATATTTACTGTTTTAGAAAGGACATTCTTATGATATTTTCTGATTAGTATACTAGCATGTTTTCTGACTTGTCCCAAATTAAAATGCTTGTGGTTAAGTGTTATTATTAACTGAGCTAGCAACTCACTCCCGCTATTTTTTTTTATAGAGACAGCAATTGACGCGAGCGAAGATTCAGCTAATTAGACAACACGAGTTACTAGTTCCTGGTGTGCCCCGGACTTGTTTGCGTGGGTGGAAAGTTTATTTATTATTATCGTCTTTTCTTTTGAAATCTTAGAGTCGTTTCACAGTCTTTTTTATTAGTGTCATGAGTATTAATCCATTATATTATTGCTTCTTTTTTTTTGTATTTTTGAGATAGGTTTAATACTATTATATTATTAAGGTTATAATGTTGGTGAAAATTCATTTTTGGTTCGTTGGTTAAGATTGTGACTAATTTAGGTGAATATTGGTTGGCTGTTATTTGTTTATAAGATAGAAAAAATTTTGGATAGTCCTAAAACATGGGAGACTCTGTCTGATTTTTTGTAAAATACCGATGAGGCTTACTTAGGAGCACTTGCTTTGAAGCGCCGATCATGATCCTAAATTGGATCGTGACACAAATGCAGCACACTTTCATTCTCTACATAACACAAAGGATAAATTGAGTTTGTGGTGATACCCCATTGAATCATTATGTCCCTAGTATATCACCTTTCATGAGCAACTAAACTTAGAATGATTATCCATATTGGTTCACCGTAATTATTGCACACCAATTTCTTCCAAGCTATTTTAGGGAAGCCCCCCTAGCTTTTGTAGTAGTCTTTGATGGAGAACTATTGTATATTGATCAAATCTTGCATGCCCATTTCAGCTTGAATCACATACTTACTAGCTTTCACTATTTTCTGTAGCAGCAATGACGTATGATTACTCCTAGCTTTCCAGATTGAAATTTTTGCAACATAGTAAGCATGAACCCAGCTTACCCATAATATGTCCTTCTTCTTGCATAAATTCCATAATTATTTGCAAATGGTAGCTTTGTTCCATATTTCTACATCAACAAAGTTTACTCCCCCCGTTGTCATGGGATAATATAAAGTTTTCCAGTGTTAGAACTTCCTGTATCTCTAGTCCATAAGAATCTTCTACATGTTGTCACTATCAAGTTGATTATCCTTTTTGGCGAAACAAAAACCTGCGACCAATATGTTTGAATAGCAAACAAGACACTCTTAATTAGCATTACACTTCCAGCATAGGAAGGAAACTTACTGGTCCAACTTGTGATTTCACCCAACATCTTATCCATCAATGGCTCACATTGTGCAATAGATAATCTGTAAGATCTTAGGGGCACCCCCCCAGTTATTTGAATGGAAGCTCCCCTTCTGAAAATCATAGTATAGCTAATATCTGTTGTTGAAGCACTTAATTAACTCCCCCAAAGTATACCGAGCTCTTTGTAAGATTGGAAGTAAGTCTAGATGCTCGTGAAAATTCTTGAAAACAGTGGAATAGTAGTTGCACTGAAGTCTTATCACCCTTGCAAAATAGCAGTAGGTAATCAGCAAATCCAAGCTGAGTGATCTTAAGTTTAGCATACTTATGGTGGAACTTGAATGATGGATTTTTTATCATATTTTTTAGTGGTCTGCTCAAGTGCTCCATCACAAGCACAAATAAATAGGGGGACATTGGATCCCCTGTCTAAGGCCCCTATTTGCTGCAAAAGATATACTTAGTTTGACATTAATGTTGATTGATTAGGACACTATTTTCAAACATGTCATGATCCAGGTCACAAACTTTGTTGGAAAGTGCAAATTTGTAGTACCTATTCAATAAACACCCACTCTACAAAGACATATGGCTTCTGCATATCGATTTTGAGCATACATCTGGGAAATATCCCTTTCCTACTATAACTTTGGACAAGTTCATGTCCCAACATGATATTGTCTATAATAACTTTACCCGAAACAAATACAGATTGACTATTATCAACTAAATCAGGCATACGAACTTGCATCCTCTTAGTAATCAACTTGGATATAATTTTGTATAGCACAGTACGCCAAGAAATAGGTTTAAACTCTTTCATACTAAGAGGGTTCCTTACTTTAGGTAACACCTCAATTAAGACCAGTACCTGTATGGGGTCAAATTTGACTAATCACGTCTCTAAGCAAGCACGGCCGACCGTATATATGCGAATCCAATTAAAAGGACGACTTGGGGATAATACGGTGGACGACCATATGACCATGTCAGCCCTTCTACAGCATGTACTTTATTTTTGTCTTTTAAATATTTAAATAAAGACCCTTTGCTATATAGAGGGAATCTGAGTTGTGTAAAAGGCATTGGATTTATTATTGACAATACTCTCTCTCTAACTTTGTCTCTCTCATCTCTCTAACATTGTCTCCCCCATCTTTCTAAGATTATCATATTCCCCTTACCCCGATTTATCTTATTATCACACTAATCAATTTGCGAAGATCATCCTAGAGTCTATTATCTTCGATTAAGATTTATCCCTTCATTTATATTGATTGATTTGCTTAAAAAGTATTCAATAACTTTTGAGCCAAACAATTTGGCACTGTTTATGGGGATTTCGGTAGTCGAAATCATAGTTCACATCTAGGATATCAAGAACAACAATCACTATCCTTCAAACTCCGTAGAAAACAAATGGCAGATAAAGAATCAAGGCTGAAGATTGTTGACATGTGATTTTTGACCCTCCCCGAAATTTTACTCATTTTTAGCATGTAAATATTTAATTTAGGCCTAATATAACTATTTCAACTATTTTTGACTTCTTTCCTTTATTTTTATCATAAAAATAAAAAAAATACAAAAAGTGACTGCATATTACTCTATTTTAATCACGTATTAGATATTTTTTAGAGAGATATGTTCCTTTGAACCTATTTTTATTTTAATATAATCTTGAAAAATATAAAATAATAATAATAATAATAATAATAATAATAGGACCTTATTTTTTATCTTTATATAATTTTGAAAATACAAAAATAGTCTCATTAATGTTTTATAGTCATTTTAATATTTAAAAAATACAAAAATAGTACTTTATATTTTATCCTTATATAAAAACGAAAATTACAAAAACAAAATAGTTTCATTAATATTTTGTAGTTACTTTAATCTTGAAAATACCCAAAAAATAGTTTTGTTTTAATTGTCAGTCTCATTTTAACAGTTATTTTGCCTACGTAGGATTAATTAAATAAGATAGTGTTTTTATTCTCGGTTGCGGGGAAAGAATTACATTTGGGTTCAAACGACCCATTTTTATGCCCAAAATTCGGACCTAGCCCATAGCAACCCAAGCCCAATACCCAAAACCAAGCCCACTACACTAAAACCCTAAACTAACCTAGACCTATAAATACACTACTAACTATTCAGCCAAAGGGAGGGGGGAGATGAACGCCTAAAGGGGGAGGTGAATACACATTTTTGGGCAGAGAGACATACAAAGGAGAATACATCTTCTTCTTCAGGAAAGAACTAACCAAAAACCCTAAAAAAAAAACCCTACAAGACCACAAGCAGCCGCCACCCTAGCACCATCCCTTCACCGTCGTCAACCACCAACGAAACAGCCTCCACGCCATAACCAGTCTCCTCGCACAGCAGTCCGTCACTCCAGCAGCCCACGATCTTAGCTCCGCCACCTGCCACTCCAAACAATCCCGTCATTAACCACCAGTCGACTGGCGACCACACACATACAGAGTCGACCACCAGCCCACCAGCGAGCACCTCCATAACCGCTACCAGTCACCTTCGTCGACCAGCCCCCAAATGTCCAGTAGCGTCATTAACCACTCAAACGACCAAAACATCCCTTCATCTTCGCCTGCTACTTTGTCGTCTTCTTTCTCGCGTCGTCGACCAGCGACGCTAGTCAACCAGTTCTTCGACTACCCTCACCTTCTATGAACATATGCATGAATGCCCAGTAGAAACGGATAGAATAGTGACGCAAACACACACGAGATAGTAGAGGACAAGTTCTGCAATTTGAAAGTTCCAAAAATAGATTAAAAAGAGAAAAGTTTCTGCTACAGAGAGTAAAACTAAATAAGTTTCTGCTGTAGATTTTCAATCCTAAATTTTGTTTGAAAGCTCTGTTGTTGTGCCGTGATTCAGTGGTGTCGTCGAGGTCGTCATCGAGGTTCCGCTCGTCATCCTCTATTCATTTTCGGATCTCTATCCAAGGGGTTGGTTCATGTTTGGTTTGATCTATCTTCAGCTTCAATAGAGGTCATTTCCTACTTCAGATCTTTATTTTGTGCATTGCTTGACGTATAATGTTGCTTAGTTTATGTTACTTGTGCTGTTTATATGTGTATGTGGTGATTCATTCTTTGCTGTTTATATGTGTGTGTGGTGATTCGTTCTTAGTTTGAGAGTTGGTGTGACGCTGATTTTCAGTTGCTCTCGTTAGCATTGGAACTACAATTTAGTAGTAACAATTACTCACTCGTTTGTTTTAAGTTATTTGCTTTACAGCTCTATTGAATAGGTTTTTGTTAGAATTAGGTAATGAAGAAGAATTAATATCATGTTTATGGGTCAAGTGTTGAGTCTTACAAGATTAACGTGGGTCCTGGTTGCTGCGTTATCCCCAGCAGTTATGCTGAAATTGCTTGACTTGCCCCATGTGCAGAAAAGCAAATACCATTGTGTTTATGTCTGTTGTGCACTGTCCAATGGTTTAAGCTTTAAGAGTAGTGTGGTACCGGTAATTCTTTCGTTTGTTTGGCTCAAGCTTTAAGAGTAGTTGTGATACTTAATTTCGAATTAGTTTTAAATATGAACATCTTTAGTTGAATACTTTTCCCTTTAATAAAATTGAGGTGTGCCATATAATCACTTAGTTTATGGCCCTCCGAGCTTTAGCTTGAATATCCTTTAAAATAGAATCGAGGTGTGTCGCGCCAAATAAAATTAACAAAATTTCGTTGCCCTCTTTAATTATGCCTTTAAAATACTTAGAAATTCGGGACGGGCCTTTTAGCGAATTTCACGGCCTTCCCCAAAATTGATAACACGTTAGTCGCTTTAGGCGTGCTTTTTAATAATTTTACCTTCCTAAATTCGGGTGTGCTTTTTATGCGACCCAAATCCAAATCCTTATAACGTTGAATAAAATGTGTCGAGGATCTGGGTGCATTTTATGTGACGTAATCCAAAGACATATTTTAGACGACGTTAAATGTTCTTTTAAAATTAATAAAAGCGGTAAATAATTTCAAAAATGCACTATAGGTTTGAACATGTTCTAAAATCAGATAATTATGCCAAATATAGCAGTTGAGCGACCGTACTAGAACCACGGAACTCGGGAATGCCTAACACCTTCTCCCGGGTTAACAGAATTTCTTACTCGAATTTCTGGTTCGCGACTGTAATACAGAGTCAAACCTTTTCCTCGATTCGGGATTCAAACCGGTGACTTGGGATACCATAAATCTCCCAAGTGGCGACTCTGAATCTCTTAATAAACGAATCCCGTTTCAATTGTCCTTTAATTGGAAAAACTCCCTTTATTATACCCTTTACGGGGTGTATTAGCGAAAAAAGAGGTGTGACAAAGATAATAGCAGATATCTCAACCAACCTCATAGGCCCCCTCAATGAGGCCGACAGAGAAAATGTTGTGAACCTAACACCAAGTAGTGTTCCGGAGGAGGAGATTTCACCCTCTTCACTCAAAGGTCTAACAATCTTGCATGAAATAGGGGCTTCAACGTCCACAACAAAGTAAACGCCCCCGGTAGTCAAAAAGCTACTAGAGGAATGGTTGACGAACACTCTAAGTGGCATGCTCGAGAAACCATCTTAGGGAAATCTTAAAGACTCATCAACGACAGAAATCGCAGCTGCCGCCGGTGAACCAAGTGTTATACGGACAAGCAGCGCCCACACCGATATCAACGCAAGCGATAATGCACTCGCAACCATTCTTAAGAAAATGGAATAAATAGAGAACAAGAATAAAGTGCTTCGTGATCAAATGAAGGAGCACCATAGACAAAATACCTGGTGCCCCTAGGCTACTGCCAAAATGTGACATGGGAAGGTTTGTCGAGCAACCGTATAGTGAGGAAGTTGCTCCTCACCTGATCCATAAAACCATCAAGATGCCCCCATACTTGAGAATATATGACGGGACCACGGATTTCGAAAGATCATCTGATCCATTATGTAACCGCTGTAAAAGGCAATGACTTATCGAAAGAATAGGTGTCGTCCTTGTTGCTGAAAAAATTCGGTAAAACTTTGATAGGAGGTGCGCTAACTTGGTACTTTCAACTACCAACCAAATCGATATCGACGTTCGAAGAAATGGCGGATAAGTTCGCCACCGCCCATGCAGGAGCAAAGAAGGCTGAAGCAAGGGTCAACGATATCTTTGCAATCAGGCAAGCAACGGGCGAAGGAGTCAAGGACTTCCTGGCATGATTCAACAGGGTAAGAATGGGCTTGCCGAACGTATCAGAAGGAATAGCAGTCGCTACTTTCCAAAACGGGTTAAACAGAGATGGGTCAAAAGCAACCAAGAAGCTACTCAATCGACTCATGAAGTATCCCCCCACTACGTGGGAAGAGATCCACAATGCCTACTGCGCAGAAGTAAGAGCAGACGAAGACGATCTTAACGGTCCAACCCAACGACTGACATCAGTGCAATCAGAAGTCAGGAGGGATCGACGCAATGACGTGCGACAGGAACCACTCCCACGACTCAACAGATAAAGGCATCAACCCTACGTCAGAGCCCCTAATCTGCCTCCTCCGAGACATCCAGACGCCTTGTAATGACACGCCGCCCCGCTTCGAAATGAAAGAGGTATGCCTCCATTATTATTCGCTCATAACTTTTGTGTCTCACCTTCAAAAATAGTGTACGTACTGGAGAAGCTGGGCACGAAGGTACAATGGCCGTAGAAAATGAAATCAGATCCTAGTGCGAGGAGGTCGAACATCCTATGCGAATTCCATCAGGAAAAGAGACACAAGACCAAATATTGCATATGTCTACGACAGGAAGTGGTCAGAACGCTGAACCAGGGATCCTTGAAGGAGCTGCTCAGCGATAAAGGGAGAGCTAATTTCGCCAGGGGACGCGATCAATCTCAAGGACCGCTGAAGTCGCCTTCTCCAGCACGCACCATACAGATGATCATCGGTGGCGGCGATGACTCGGCAATCAACCATGCAAATTTCACCACCACACACAAGTTGAAGCGCACGATCGCTCATGAATGGTACGATGACTTCGAAGATAGTATCACCTTCAATAAGTTTGATGCCGACAGTTTGTCTTTCCCTTATTACTATGCTTTAGTTATAACTTTACGCATTGCTGATACTGACGTAAAAAGAATCATGGAAAATGATGGAAGTGGCGCGTATATTATCCACCCGAGGGTCCTCATGCAAATGAGGCTCTAAGATAAGGTAATACCGAGTTGTATAACGCTAACAAGTTTTAACAATGCAGTAGAGCAAACCTCCGGAGAGATATCACTACCAGTTTTGGTGGGAGGAGTCACGCTGGAAACCACATTCCATATCATGAACTAGGAAATGGCTTACAATGTCATCATAGGACACCCATGGATACACGCCATGCGAGCCATCCCCTTGAGTCTCTATCAAGTAATCAAGTTTCCCACCCCGTGGGGAATATTCAGTATCTGGGATGAGCCACGCACTGCCCAAGAATGTCACCGGATCGCCCAAGACTGCACTCATACCAAGCAGCTGAAAGGAGCAAGCGCGGAAGCATAGCAATCAGCCATGTCGGGGACTAAAATCAACCCGACGACGGAGGGCATTAGGGACCCAGATGTCGTAGAAGCTTGCAAAGCGACAATCGAGGATATTGACCCGGTCCAGGTAGACAACACTGATAGTTCAAAAAGAGCCTACATCGGGCACAACCTCTCCGACCCAGGTAAGTACCATGAATTCTTAACTAACCATGCAGATTTATTTTCCTTCTCCCATTCAGATATGTCGGGGATCCCAAAAGACATCGCCACTCACAAGCTGAATATCGACCCACTTTATCCGCCCGTACGATAGATAAGGAGGAAATTTAATGCCACGATCAACGAGGCAGTCAGTGAAGAAGTAGATAAACTACTTGCCAACGGTTCCATCAAAGAATCAAAATACCCCCAATGGGTCGCCAACGTGGTCATGGTTAAAAAGAAAAGTGGGAAATGGAGAATGTGCATAGACTTTACCGACCTGAACAAGGCATGCCCAAAGGACTCTTTCCCTTTGCCCCATATCGACCAGCTGATAGATGCAACAGCAGGGCACGAACTGCTAAGCTTCTTGGACGCCTACTCTGGCTATAACCAGATCCTGATGGCCAAAGAGGACCAAGAAAAGACAACTTTCATCACCCATCAAGGACATACTGCTACAAGGTGATGACCTTTGGGCTAAAAAATGCGGGTGCAACGTATCAAAGGTTGGTCACCAAGATGTTTAAAGAACAACTCGGTAAAATAATGGAGGTCTACATCGACGACATGCTAGTGAAGTTGGCAAAGAAGGAAGACTATATCGACCATTTAAAGCAAGCCTTCGAGATACTAAGGCAGTACAGGATGAAGTTGAACCCGGAAAAATGTGCCTTCGGCGTGGCCTCGGGAAATTCCTGGGCTTTCTCGTATCACAACGAGGTATCGAAGTCAACCGGACCAGATCAAGGCCATAGACACGATACCCAAGATTCTGAATAGTAAGAAGCAGGTACAGAAACTAACAGGGCGAATAGCTGCTTTATCCAGGTTTATCTCACAATCCTCGGAAAGATGCCACCAAATTCTTCAATGTGCTGAGGAAAGATTCTGGGATGTAATGGAACGAGGAAAGCATCGAAGCACTAAGGAAATTGAAGGCATATCTATCTTCGCCACCACTGCTCGTCAAAGCAGATCCAGGCGAGTGCCTATTCGTGTATCTGGCGGTGTCCGAAGTCGCTGTCAGCGCCGTCTTAGTCCATAAAAACAAAGGTATACAATCCCCTATTTACTATATCAGCAAGACTTTAATAGATGCCGAAACGAGGTACACGCACCTCAAAAAATTGGCGTTGGCATTAGTCGTAGCTTCACGAAAGCTCAGACCTTATTTTCAATTCCACCCCATAAAGGTAATAACAACCTTCCCCCTGAGGGGCATCCTAATATAAACCCGAGTTCCCGGGTAGACTCGCCAAATAGGCCATAGAGCTTAGCGAGCATGACATAACCTACCACCCAAGGACCGCCATCAATACGCAGGTGCTCGCCGACTTTGTTTCCGAATTCAGCATAGGGATATTGCCAGAGGTGGAACAAGAGGCCCTCCGTACCTCTGCTCACACCTACCTCTGGACCCTCTACACTAACGGTGCTGCAAACGCCTTGGGATCGTGACTAGGACTCGTCCTCAAAGTCCCTACGGGAAAAGTAATTTGCCAGTCCATACGATGCCCCGAGATGACTAACAACGAGGCCGAGTATGAGGTTGTGATTGCAGGGATGAAACTAGCCATCAAATACGGAGCCCGTCGACTCATCCTCCACTGAGACTCTCAACTCTTCATAAATCAAGTCACCGGGACTTACCAAATCAAAGAGCAAAGGATACAAAAATATTAGTTAGAAATCCATTAGCTGATGCCTGAGTTCGATGAATGTTGCTTCGAGCAAATTCCCAGAGCATAAAATGTTGAGGCAGACAACCTAGCCAAACTTGCCGCACCTACCAAAAACATCAACAAAGAAAATGTGGTCACTCTCCTCCATTCGGCCATCGACCACGTCAAAATATTCTCTTTAAACTGGAATTGGGACTGGCGCAACCAGTTTTTATCCTACCTGTAGGATGGAACTCTTCCATGCGACAAAAAAGAAGCCAAGAAACTCCGGGTGCGAGCTGCCCGGTACAGCCTGATAAATCACGATCTTTACAAGAGAACGTTCGGTGGTCCCTTTGCTAAGTGTCTCGGGCCACATTAAACAAATCAAGTATTAGAAGAGGTGCATGAAGGACATTGTGGTGCCCATACAGGGAACCGCACCCTTATCTGAAGCCTCATTCGCGCCGGCTACTATTGGCCCACCATGAAGAAGAGGCAACGGATTATGTCCGAAGATGTGGACAGTGCTAAAAGTATGCCCCCATGATACACCAAGCGGAGGAACTCCTCCATTCAGTCACCTTGCCATGGCCATTCATAAAATGGGGGATGGATATAGTCGGCCCCCTACCGGCAGGACGAGGAAAGGTACGCTTTCTGTTAGTTTTAACTGATTATTTTTCTAAATGGGTGGAAGCAGGTGCGTACGCACAAATACGTGAGCAAGAGTTCATCGCCTTCATATGGAAAAATATCATATGCCATTTCGGCATCCCCAAATAAATCAGCTGCGACAATGGGCCTCAGTTCATCGGTAGAAAAATAACCGAATTCTTCGAGAAATGGCATATCAAGTGGATACTCTCCATTCCGTATCATCCTACCGCTAACAGCCAAGCCGAGTCTTCAAAAAAAACAATATTGAATATACTGAAAAAGAAGCTCGAAGAAGCCAATGAGCTAAGGCTCGAATTACTACCCGAAGTATTATGGGCATACCGGACTACGCACAAGTCCAGTACGGGAGAAACACCGTACTCATTGGTCTACGGGACTGATGCAGTCATACCCGTCGAGATCGAAGAACCAAGCCTGAGATACTCCCATGCCAACAGAGCAGACAACGGCGAAAGCAGGTTACAAGACCTAGACGAAGCCGAAGAACGAAGAGACATGGCATATATAAGAATGACACCCCAAAAATAGCAGGCAGAAAGATATTACAACAAGAAAGACAGAGTAAGACTGCTCAAAGTCGGTGACTACGTCCTCAAGCCAAAACACTGGCATCGAAAGACCCAAATGAAGGAAAGTTAGGGACCAACTAGGATGGACCATACAAAATCACAGCAGGAGCAAACAAAGGAGCGTTCCAACTAGAAATGATAGAGGGAAAACCACTCCAAAACAATTGGAACATCACCTATCTCAAATACTTCCACTTCTGAAAGGCATCTCCCAAGTCTTACTCTTTTTCCCTCGCCCGAGTTTTGTCCCAATTGGGTTTTCTCGGGAAGGTTTTTAATGAGGTGGTGAAGGGGATACCCGGTGGAACGGGAGTGCAAGTTCACCATATCGGCCAACCGACACGGTCCGTAGGCCAACATGGTGAAGGGACTACTATAGAATTCTCCATTATTCTCTATTGTATGAACATAATTCTCCATTGTATGAATAGAACTCTCCATTATTCTCCATCATATGAACAAGAATTCTCCATTGTACGAACCGAATTCTCCATTGACTGAACAAAATCTCCATTACACGAATAAGAGTTAATCTACATTCCACGACGGATACTACCTCGACGACAATCAAAGTAACATCCTAATGGCTAAGGCCATCGACACTAGTTCGACCTCGCTCGAACCACGACGGATTCTACTTCAACGACAGTCGAAGTAACATCCTAATGGCTAAGGCCATCGACACTAGTTCGACCTCGCTCGAACCACGACAGACACTACTTCGATGACAATCGAAGTAATATCCTAATGGACAAGGCCATCGATACCAGTTCGACCTCGCTCAAACCACGACGGATACTAATTCGACAACAGTCGCAGTAACATCCTAATGGCTAAGGCCATCGACACCAATTCGACCTTGCTCGAACTACAATAGATACTACTTCGACGACACTCGAAGTAACATCCTAATGGCTAAGGCCATCGACACCAGTTTGATCTCGCTTGAACCACGACAGATACTACTTTGACAAAAGTCGAAGTAACATACTAATGGCTAAGGCCATAGATACCAGTTCAACCTCGCTCAAACTACAATAGATACTACTTCGATGACAGTCGAAGTAACATCCTAATGGCTAAGTCCATCGACATCAGTTTGACCTTACTCGAACCACGACAGATACTATTTCGACAAAAGTCGAAGTAACATCCTAATGGCTAAGGCCATCGACACCAGTTCGACCTCGTTCGAACCACGACACGACTGTTTGACGAACGACAAAAACAACCTCTACGGAGGCTAAGCATTACGACAAATGGACAAGGCAGCAAAAGTAAAAATTATATTATAACAAAAATATATTTGTACATTCGCCCCCACGGATGAGTCCCAACACACTATACAAGCCAAAATATACATTAAAAGTTCATAAATGCCCGTCACCCTCCGAGTGGTAAGTGTCATTATACCAGGAAGTGGAGTCAAGGTGGTTAACATCTTCGGAAGCAGACCCCTCCCCATCAGGAGAGTCGGGGTAATAACCATAAGCTTCACGAGTAGCGCGAGCCTTATTCCTCCGTGCCTTGGACTTCTTCCTCGGTCGCCTGACCCGCAACATGAAGCTCGCTATGTACATCGAGCTTAGCCTCCGCAAAAATCCACATTTTATGCACACTACGACGCGCACTCTGATCAGGTGAGGGGCGAGACGAGGAAGGCCGAGAACGTCTATTGATCTCCTCCACCCTGGCATCGAGTTCGGCAGTTAGATCCACCACCCTCCGTTGTAGGTCGACGTTCTCCGCCGCCACCCCATGGCTCAACTCGAGCTCATCATCTTTTGCCCTGAGGAGCTCCTCCAATTCACTGTTGCAGGACACGACTTTCACCAGCTTGCTATCCGTCTCCTCTAGCTCAGCTCCTCTGTGTTCCGACTAGGACTACCCCCGATCGACTTCTGCTCGATGCTTTGAGCGGTGCTTCCGATACTTTTTTAACATCTTCTTGAAGAGGGCAATCCGTTTTTGCTCATGGTATCCCCTTTCTACCTCCAAAACAAGGGTCTGAAAAAGAAGAGAGAAAGAAGAAGTAAGCACGCCTCAATTCAGTCTAACAAAACGTGGAAGGGAGAAAGGGGAATAAAGAGTACCTGCAAAGCCATGCCGGAAACCCTTCGGGATAGCTCCGCATCATCCACCATACTGAGCGCCTTGCTCTCAGAGGAAGAAAATAATAGGGTAAGGGCAGAAGTAGCTTGCTCGTTGTTCGATAGCAAGTTGTAAGCCGTCGGAATCGTAATACGACGGTCGGAGCCATCCATCGCCATCTCCACGTGGGTAAGACCACCCACAAACTCGTCAACATCCCCCTGAGCAATGTCGGAGTCCGATTTTTCTACTTCATCGCCAGGCCCCTCGACATTGGTCGATGACCCTCCCTCGATGGTACGCGTGGAACTGGTGCCTGGGACGGTACCCCTCTATTGATCTGACCTCCCCAAAAGAATAGCGTCGACCATAAACGAAGGTCTGGGCATCAGTCGCGACACCTCACTCCCCCCAGCTTCGGTAGCCATCGCCTTGCCTTTCTCAAGCCTTCTCCGCTTTCTTCCTGGCGACTCCTCACCGTCGGAGGGTTCATCCATGGATTGCAGAGCCGACGCCAATGATACCGACTCCTACATAACCATAATCGTGGATGTAGCCCCCTGTAAAGGAGCTGGAGAAAGATCCCCTTGGACAGACTCGACCAATATGTCTTGAGCGTCCGAAGCGATGTTGGATCGTGTGGAAATGGGGACTGTCGCCCTCTTCCTCGAAGCACCTCGACCTGTCGCCCAAAAAAGAAAAAAAAGTAAGCACGATCGCAAACTTTATAAAGTCAAAAATCGGAAATCTAGCTGAAGAGACTTTGGGGCCATAACGCTGCATAAAGGTAGGCCAAGTACGGGTCTCTTCCGCGTAAAGTAGCAGGCCGGGAACCCATCTCCTAAGTTTGGCAACAGGCCGGGGCGGATGAGCTATAGCTGCAATGTAAAGGTTAGAATCACAATGGTTACAAACGACAAGGAATGTAACGAACTTCGATACTTACGTGTTAAATTCCACCTCTCTGCGAATCCGGCAGGATTGGAGACCAAGTGCTCAATCCTAACGAAAAAATATTTGCGCCAAAACCCATGACTCGCCCGGTCGTCGGTCTTAACCATTAATCTTCTCGTACCACGACCTCGCAGATATACCATGATTCCTCTTAAATAGCAGGCACTAAACAGTTGTAGTAGGTAATGGACCGTGACTTCACATCCGGCCAACTCCGCATACTTAGTCAATAGCCGAAGCACCTTTAGAGTGTACGGCGTAAGTTGAGCCGAACAGACATTGTAGAACCGACAAAAATCCTCTGCCAATGGGAAAAGAGGAAGGTTGTAACCAATCAAAAATGGATACTCCTAAATGTGCAATACCCCGTCCTATGAACATTCACATGATCCCTACCCGTCGGAATTATCTCTACTTGAGCAGGTATGATGTACTTCACACGAAGGTCATCCAAGTGATTTTGCAATGACTCAAAAAACTTTGGAGCCAGAACGGGAGAGTCCTTACTAAAGTCACTTCGGGATAGGGTATGTTGCGGTAGCAGCGATTCCACAGTAAGAGGACTCATGTCCTCTTCCTCCTCCGCCCTTCCACCATTGGAAGGCGGTGGCATGTTCAACGGGGCAGCTGCCAGGATTCGCTCATTGCCTCGGCGAGGTTTAGGCATGATCTCGATGAAAAAAGGGTTACGCACATCACAACAAAAGGTAGGAAGATTCTCGATCAGGAGGAAACACACCGGAAGATGGAAATATACACTAAAAAGATGGAATGTTTTTGCAAATGATAAAAATTTGAATTAAGAGTTGGGAGGTGCCAGAATTGAAGAGGCAGAATTCGAACCAGCGGGGGAAACCAAGCACCAGAGCTGTTGATTCCCTACCTCGAGAATACGCGTAATGATGACACATGTGGACGCTGACATCACACCGGGAAAAGTGTTACGTTTTGGTGATCTGACAGTCATGATGACTATTTCATACCTGTCACATCAAGGTCTTTTGATAAGGTTAAACTCTTCCAAAATGAAGGTATTGATTCCGCCCCCCCGAGGACGCATCTCGCTGCAACCCCGACGAGCGGAGGGACTAACTGTATGGGGTCGAATTTGACTGATCACATCTCTAAGCAAGTACGACCGACCGTAGATATGCGAATCCGGTTAAAAGGACGAATTGGGGATAATACGGGGGACGACGTCATGACCACGTCGGACATTCTACAACGTGTACTTTATTTTTGTCTTTTAAATATTTACATAAAGACCCTTTGCTATATAAAGGGAGTCTGAGCTGTGTAAAAGACATTGGATTCATTATTGATAATACTCTCTCTCTCTAACTTTGTCTCTCTCATCTCTCTAACATTGTCTCCCCCATCTTTCTAAGATTATCATATTTCCCTTCCCCCGATTTATCTTATTATCACGTAAATCAATTTGCGAAGATCATCCTAGAGTCTATAATCTTCAATTACAATTTACCTATTCATCTATATTGATTGATTTGCTTAAAAAGTGTTCAACAACTTTTGAGTCAAACAGTACCTATTGAATATTTTAACATCATTAGAAGTGTGCCTATTGAACTCCTTAGACACGATCTCTTTTCCAAATGAACAATGTGATTACCAGACACTCTAATGAATCAATCAATGGTTGGTCTATAAAATAACGAATGAGAAAATAAAAATAAAATTAAAATTAAAATAAAAAAGGATTTTGTAAAAACTTTCCCTTTAATCCCTTCCCCCCTCACTTACTTTCATCTTATTTCTTTTTCTTGTCTTTTTTTTTTCCATCTTCTATCGTCTGGTGAGTATTTGTTTTTCTCTAAAACCACCTCTCAAAAAAATATGATTCATAAAAATATCTCACTTATCACTGAATAAGGTAAGTTGGGCGTGGTACCACAAGAATTATAAAACTTTCTATGACATAGGAAAGGTACGATATTTTGCTTTTACAAAAGATAAAAAGTAAAATTTTAAAAAGAAAATTTCAGGTGATCAATCACCAAAACTGGAAGAAGATGATAATGGTGGGAGTTCTTGTTGCTATATAAAGTGTAGTTGAATTTACTTGTATATTGTGCTATTTAATAAGTACTCTTCTAGATACATCTATTAGTTGGCTAGTTAGGACATATTGGTAATTTTGTAATATTAGGCATATTTTTTGTACATTGTACACAAGAAGAAAGAAATATAGATTACATTCTTTCTCTGCGATCCACTATCTCGCACTCTACATTTCCTCTCTTCTTCTCACTAGATCTTGCATCCATATCCATGGCAGATCTAGGTTACTGTTGAGATGGTATCTGAGCGGGTCGAGCACGATCTGTAATTTGAAGCTTCTAGTTATTCTTAATTTTTCCAAATCAAGTTCTTTATTCTTGGGTTTTCATTCTAACCCTAATTTCTGACTAATGACGAATTCAACTACGATGACGAGTGATTCTCCCCAAATTGAAGTCAGAACTTCACATACAAGCGACCAATCGCTCGATTGCAATAACACGCTAGTTGTTCATCCCTCATACGTGTCGGGGATTATGTTGGTTCCTTAATTGTTGATCGGAACAGAAAATTACTCAGAATGAAGTTGCTCTATGAAAATGTCGCTTTTAGTGAATAACAAGATAGGTTTTATTGACGAAACTTGCACTAGGTAAAAGTATGGAGCAGATTCGTTCAGGTTGCACCAGTGGGATCGATGTAATGCCATTGTACAGTCGTGCATCATGAGTTCAGTGGCTCAAGAGCTTAGAAAAGGAATTGTTTACTCCTCGAATGCACAAAAGGTTTGGGAAGCATTTAGAGAAAAGTTTGACAAAGTAAACACGACTAAGGTGTATCACATGAACAAAGAGATTAGCAGTGTCACTCAAGGAATATCGAGTGTCTCAATCTATTACTCAAGGTTAAATGATCTTGGTCTGAGTTTGTTTCGATTATACCATTTCATGGGTGTGATTGTGTAAAATCTAGAGAATTTTATTGTTTTTTATGACAAGAAAAATTGATGAAGTTTCTAATGGGACTAAACGAGTCATATGGTCCACAAAGGAGCCAAATCCTGATGATAAATCCTACGCCTACAATTGATCAAGCTTATTCGATGCTAATCCATGAAGAAAGCTAGAGATTTAATAACAACTTAGGAGTAAAAAGTGGAATCCTAGGGAGTGCACCTATGGATGGAGAATCCAGTGCTATGATATCAATTACCACCTCCAATGCAAGGCCTAGGAGGAATGGGAACCTGCAATGTGACTATTGACACATGAAAAGGCACACAAAATAAAATTGTTATAAGCTGATTTGTTATCCAACAGGGCCCAAGTTCAACAACAGTAGGAGTAGATGAGGTTACAATTGTGAAGGCACAAGAGGATATGTATACTACTGGGACAAAAGGCACTGGACATACATGAGGTCTAGCATATGCACCTACTTTTACTCATGAGCAATATTAATAGATGCTTATGTTGCTAGACAAGAATAAAGGATCAGCTGTAATAGAGATGGTAAATATGGCAGAGTCAACTGCAAATAAGACAGCTAACATGGCAGGTAAATCCGTTACTGGTTATGGTTGTTGGATAATTGATTATGGAGCCTCAAATCATACGGCCTCCTCCTTGCATGTGTTTTCTCACTCACAATCTATACTTTCTAATTCTATTTCTAATTTGTGCACTTACCTAATAGGGATAGTACTAATTTTACTCATTCAGGGTCTTGTTTCTGCCCAATTCACCAGACTTACACAATGTATTATATGTTCCACAGTTTAAATACAACTTATTGTTTATCTTAAATACACTAAGGATTTGAAGTGTTTAGTAGCTTGTTATCCTGATTTATGTCTGTTTCAGGACCTCTTCAGTGGCAAGGTGAAGGGGATTGATAGTAAAAAGAATAGGTTGTACATTCTTAATCCCTACACACCTATTGTTGCTCCTGCCTCCAAGTGTTTGTCCTCTTCTCTCCAGAATAACTCAAATATTTTGTGGCATCAAAGACTTGGTCATGCACCACAAAATATTCTACTAAAAATTCCTGCAATTATAAATCACTTGTCAAAATCTAATGATTGTAGTTGTCCAATTTGTCCTTAAGGTAAAAAAAATAGGTTACCATTTTCTATTAGTACTTCTAAGTCTACTCCTACATTTGAATTGATACATAAGGAAGTTTGGGGTACATATAGAGTTTGTACTCATTGTGGCTTCTAATATTTTCTTACTCTTATTGATGATTACTCCAGAATGACTTGGAACTTCTTATCAAGAGTCAAAAATAATGTATTTGTTGTTCTGAATGATTTTCTTCAATTGATTAAAAACTATTTTTCTTCCAGAGTTAAGATCTTTCGATCAGACATGTTATGAATCATTTAATACACTTTGTTCATCTCTTTTCAAATCCAAAGGAATTATAATCAAAGTAGTGTCCACACCCCTCAACAAAATGGGGTAGTGGAAAGAAAACACAAACACCTTCTTGAAGTTAGTAGATCTTTGAGATTTCAAGCCCACATTCCTTTAAAATATTGGGGTGAGTGTATTCTTGCAGCCACCTACATCATTAGATTACCTAGTATTGTTTTGAATGGAAAGACTCTTTATGAGTTGTTCTACGGTCATCCTCCTAACCAACATCATATGAGAACTTTAGGATATCATGTTATGCCACAAGACCCTATTACAGTGATAAATTTTCTGCCAAGTCTTGGCCTGCTATTTTCATGGGTTACTCGTTACATCAAAAGGGTCACGGATTCTATGACATTGATTCTAGAAAAATATTTATCAACAGGGATGTTGTATTCAAAGAACACATTTTCTTTTTCAAATTCCCCATATCTCATTTCCTTCCTTCCAATGCATTTTCTCCTCCCCCTTTTCATCCTGAACCTCTTCTTAATCCCGTACATGCACCTTCCTTTGATTCAGCTTCTCCAATTGAGTTTACACTTGTCTCCCCCACTTTATCATCACCTGCTATTTCATCTGAACATGTGCTAACTTATCCTGTCCCTTCTCCTACCTCTGTTACTCATGTCATTACCACTTCTGATCAACCAAGAAGGTTAGGAAGGGTAATCATGCCTTCTATTTGGTTAATTGATTATGTACATCCCCCATTACCCACCACTTCTTCTTCCTCTTCATATCCTGTTCAACAATTTGTTTCCTATTACCATATACCTTCACACTTTAAGTCATTCCTTACTTATTTTTCTTTAGACACTGAACCTTCCTCTTTCTCTCAAGAGATGCTAGGTGGATTAAAGCCATGCAATTGGAAATTGAGGCTATAGAGCGAAACCACACATGGGAAATAGTGGATCTGCCTACTAGTAAGGTCCCTATTGGGTGCAAATGGGTGTACAAGATTAAATATAATATAGATGGTTCAGTAGAGGTTTAAAGACAGACTAGTTGCTAAAGGCTACACACAACAAGAAAGTTTGGTTTTCCATGACACTTTCTCTCATGTGGCCAAGTTAACTACTATCAGAACTATAGCTGCTGCAGCAGCCCTTAAGGGCTGGTCTGTTTTCCAAATCGATGTCATAATACCTTCTTCAATGGTAACCTTGAGGAAGAGGTATACATGTCCCTGCCCCAAGGCTTTAGTATCCAGGGGAAGCATAGAGTATGTATTCTATTAAAATCCTTATATGGTTTAAACACTATGCATCTAGGCAATTGAATTTAAAACTACCTCAAGCTCTATAGATTCTAGTTTTGCTGAAAACAAACATGATTATTCATCGTTTACAAAGGCTGACAAATACAAGTTTGTGCTTGTACTGGTATATGTAGATGACTTACTTGTAATAGGGAATGATCTAGAAGAGATTCAGAATGCAAAGGTTGCATTACACCAGAAGTTCAAGTTAAAAGACCTAGGAGAGTTGAGATACTTCATAGGAATAGAATTTGCAAGGTCTAAAGAGGGAATACCAATGTCACAAAGGAAATATACACCGAAAATGATCTCAGATGTGGGACCAGCAGGCTCAAAGCCTAAAGATACACCTATAGAGTATAATATAAAGCTTACAAGTACATAATTTGATAAAAGTATAAATGCGGTCACCTCTAATGAAATTCTGGAAGACATAGAGAGTTTTCAAAGGTTAATTGGAAAATTTTTGTACCTCACAATAAGCAGACCAGACATCTCTTATGCAGTTCAATGCCTAAGTCAATTCATGCATGCACCCAAGAGATGCCACTATGGGGCAGCTCTACATATAGTTAGTTACATAAAAACACACCCAGGTATAGGAATCCTCATTTCAAGCAAAGGGACACAACACATTGAAGCTTATTGTGACTCTGATTGGGCATCTTGACCCTGTCAAGAAAAATCTGTGACTGGCTACTGTAAGCTAGGTTTTCATTGATCTCTTGGAAACTATAAAACAAAGTACCATCTCAAGAAGTTTTGCTGAAGCAGAATATAAAAGCATGACACACACAGTGGCAGAGCTGTTTTGGCTCAATGGCTTGCTGAAAGAGTTAAGAATGGATGTACAGTTGCCAATGAAGTTGTTTTGTGACAACAAAGCTGCATTACAAATTGCAGCAAATCTCATGTATCATGAGAGAACAAAACACATCGAAATAGACTGCCACTTCATAAGAGAGAAGATACAAGAGGGGTTGATTGAGACTTCTCCTATATCAAGTCAACAACCAGCATATATTTTGACAAAGCCGCTTGGGCATCAGCACCAGGCTTTTCTGTTGTCCAAGTTGGGAATGAAAAATATTTTTCATTCACAACTTGAGGGGGAGTGTACATATATAAAGTGCAGTTGAGGTTACTTGTACATTGTGCTATTTAATATGTACTCTTCTAGATACATCTATTAGTTGGCTAGTTAGGACATGTTGGTAACTTTGTATATATTAGACACATTTTTGCACACTGTACACAAGAAGACAGAGATACATATTACATTCTCTCTACGATCCACTGTCTCTCACTCTACATTTCCTCTCTCTCTACGATCCACTGTGAAGAAATATGATAAGAGAGAGAAGCTTCTCACCCATCCAACTCCCGGTAAGAATTGTTGCGGTTTTTCTTTAAAAGGGTGTGAATGGGAAATGGAAGAGGCACCTTTTGGATTGCACCTCTCCATCTCACCCTTACTTTGTCTACAAATTTAGAGGCTTGCCTCATTTTTAAGAGATGGAAAAATCTGAAAATTTCTCCCCTCTTTTCTATATTGTTGTATTATTTTCAAATAAACATAAGTGTCGAGTGTGATTTGCTCCGTCTGTTGAGTTCGCTGAAATTCTGTAGTTTCGATTGCCAGTATTGCAGAATAGTTATTCCGTTCTATCCTGGGAGGAATTAATCCAAAATATTGGGAAATAGTGAGGGGATTAAATTCCTTAAGGACACACAAGCAACTTGTGGGCTCGGAATTATTATTTCATATTTTGTTTATTGAACTAACGTTTGTTTACTTCTTTGATTTTCTAATTTTTAACACAGTATCACCAACAATCTTAAGGAATTTATATGTATCTTCTGATTGTGTTTTTCAAGCATATATAACGTAATATTGGAGCACTGTTATTGGAAAAATGAACTTCAAAGATGGTTTTTAACATTTGATCGTGGCTATTTGAGTTTGGACTTCAGGTTGATCACATTCTAGTAACCAGAACACAAGGAAGTCAAGTGAAATTCTCCAAGCATAAATGAATAATTGATGTCGACGGACATGTCAGGGAAGCAAATTAAAATTACATTCCTTCTCTTTTGTTAATCCTTTGATTTCTTATCAGTTCCAAGTTGATTTGCAATGACTAAACTTTCTATTATCCAAAGAAGGCTGTCGATTTTTTTTTTCGGGCACAAAATATTAAGGAGAGACCGTGAAGCATGGCTGTCAATCACATTGGATCAAATAATGAAATGGTACATGGAAAAAGTTATTGGAAATGAAGAAATAATCAAGTGACGCTTGACTTGAGTTGTCATATGAATTGATAATTCTAACAGGTGTTTCCATTCTATTCTCCTTCCACTTTTCCTTTCGGCTCTGTCAATATTTATATTATGGAGTATGGACACATACAAAAATTATAGATGAAATGTCTTTATAGCATTTGTGTGCAGTCAATTTTGTCCAAGTGATAGCAGAAGAGAAAAAAAAATTCTAGTTCTGCCTATCCATTAAGCCATAACTAAAGTGTGATGATATCTTATTCTTATGTAGTTTTCATATGACAAATAACATAAATAAGAGCAGAGTAAGTGTGATACCAATTGTTGGTGAACACAACGAATCATCATCATGTGGGATTAACAATGTTCAAATGGGTGGTGTCTTTGCCTCTTATAGAAAATATTTTTTCTATAACGGTGCATTTAACCGTCTGCACCCCTTGAGACCCTCTTCTAATGGGATTAAATCAAGATTATATGGGCATGATATTTCTTGCCTTAGAAAACGTTGGTTGTGATTTGCTCTAGAAAATTTACAATATCACAAACCAACAGAAGGGTATTTATTTTTTTGTGATTTATTAAATTAAGTTTCTATAAATTTGAGGATAGATCTTTATTACATGATGATCTTTATATTAAATATTTGGAATATATGCATGAGTAGGAATAATATATATTTACGGTTAATTTGTTATTCCTTTGACTATATGAAAAATTATGAATAGTTGATATAGAATTTGATAACATGCATAAATATATGTGGATGGTTATTTTCAAATTTGTAAGACATGAATTAGTCTTACAGTAATACTTGAAAATATTCTTGAGATCATGAATATAATATGTATAAATGTACATATACTTGTTTGATTAAAGTAAGAGATCAAACCGTTTAAAGTGTGATAATGGTTTAGTTGAAAAATCATTTGGAAAGGGAATTAAAATTCTCGTGATTTTCTACACAGGTTATGGAGAATAAAATCTTCCTGCTTCGAGATCAAAATCTGCGTGATTTATTACTCGTTCATTGAGATTAAAGTCTTCGTGACTTTTTACTCATTTGTCGAAAATTAAAGTCTAAGTGACTTTATACTCGTCTTGGTGATTAAAATCTTAGTAATTTTCTACTCCAATTTATTATTCGGTTTGAAGATTAAAAACTTCACCGTTTATTAAATTTGATCGTATCATATATTATTCGGTTTGAAGATTAAAAACTTCACCATTTATTTGATCTAATTGTATCAGTGTTACTCGGTTTGAAGATTTAAAAACTTCACCATTTATTAATTTTGAATGTGTCAGATTGGTTTGAAGATTAAAAACTTCACCATTTATTAATTCTGGCTATGTCGTGACAAATAATAATTCTTATGCTTGGCTCTATAACGTAATAAGGGTGATGAATGTGAATATCCTTTTCAAAAAAATATGTTTGGAATGTGGTATTATTTATCAATCGATTGCCCCCTACTTAGCGCAATCTAATGGAATTGCGGAAAGAATGAGTAGAACGTTAAAGGACATGATAAAATGCCTAGTTGTAAGATCTGGTTTACCCCAGATCTTGTGGGGAGAAACTATTCTTACAGCTAATTTAATACTCAATTGAGTTCCCCATAGCAAAACTGAATCTATTCATATGAAAATGAATAAAAGGAAGAAAACCCAACTTGAAATATTTTTCAAGTGTGTGGGTTATTTGGGTAAAGTAAAAGTTCTTAAACCAAAAGGATAAAAAATCGGATCAGAAATTATTGATTCCGTTTTCATAAGATATGCAACAAATAGTTAGGCATATCGCTTTCTGCTGCTTCATAAATCAGAAAATCCCGACATTCATATTAATACGGTTATCGAATCAGATAATGCTAAATTCTTAGAGAATATTTATCTGTATAAAAAGAAATGTGAGTCGTCTAGTGAAATATCTAAGCTACCTCGGGAAGAAGCAAAGGAAAGTATACCTAATGAGGTAAGTCCAAGACGTCAAAGGACAACTGCTTCTATTGGATCATATTTTCTGACATTCTTGTTAAAAAATGAGCTTCAAACTTTGGAAGAAGTTATGTCTTACTCGGAAAGAAGCTGTCAATAGCAAGATAAAATCCATATTAAGTAATCATACTTGAAAAAATGGTTGATTTTCCTCCAAGAAATAAACCTTTGGATTCTAAGTGGATTTTTAAAAGGAAAATAAAAGCTGATGGTATAATTAACAAATATAAGGCAAAATTGATTAAGGATTAAGACAATGAGAAGTAATCATAGGTCTTGATTACTTTGACACATGATTACTGTAACGAGAATTACATATATTCAGATGGTAATAGCGTTAGCCACCGTGTCTGGCCTTATAATCCATCAGATGGACGTAAAAGACAACTTCTTAAATAGAGATTTGGAGGAAGAAATTTATATGAAACAACCTGAAGGGTTCATGGTTCATGGAAAAGAAAAGAAGGTGTGTCGACTTGTTAAGTCACTTTACAGACTAAGACAAGCACCTAAACAATGACATGCGATATTTGACCAAATAATATTGTCAAATAATTTCAAAAATTAATGAGTGTAAACAAATATGTTTATGTTAAGAATACTTCAAATCATATAGTCATCTTTTGATTATATATGATATGTTGATGAAATATTTGAAATGTGGGGGCTTTTAGCTTATGCATGACAAAAGCCAATGTTAGACGTAATGTCTAAATTATATAATTTTTGAATCCCATTGATATAGTAGTTGGTAAATTCACCAGCTGTTTAGTCTTAATGAAGACTAGTTGATGAAACTACTAATTCGAAAGTTGGTCACGTGCCTTTCTTGAAAGGTCATTTTCTTTATTGAAAATTTATATTGTTTCGTTCTTTTATGAAATAACGTCACATTGAAGATTGTAATTTTTCATAGAAAGATACGTCTGTACATTTTAGTATGGACATGACCATTCATGAACGGATGTATTAATATGTTGGTCTGTAATGAGGTGAACCAACTGATGAACATGACCAAAATCCATTACAAGTTGGATTTATTTCCTAAATGAAGGTGCTATAATTTGCATATCATAAAGACGTATGAATAAATAACATACAAACGCATGGAAATGACTGAGTGATTGCGAAATGTATTGTATATTAAAAGGTTGTGGTCACAACTGATGCTAATTATTTCAGCAGTTATAATAATATACTATTACTACATAAAATGTAGTCAATAATCTGATATGCAATCGAAAGTCGAGACGTATTATTCTACGACATAAGAAAGTTTGCATTGAACTTTCATGACAATGAAACGAGTTTTGAAGTATTTGAAATATACTCCAAATTATACTTTGCACTACAATAAGTATCCCGTGATAATAGAGGGGTATAGTGATGAAAATTAGATCACCGGTTCAATCGATTCTAAACAGTCGGCGGATGAGCGATGTATTGGAAATCGTCCAAACAAATGTGCATTGATCGCGCTACAGTGGAGGCTGAATTTATAGCTTTAGACAAGGCCGATGAAGAAGCTGAATGGCTCCGGAATTTCTTGAAAGATATTCTATTTTTGCCCAAACTTTTGGCACCTATATGTATAGATTGTAATAGTCAAGCGACAATAGGAAGGGCTAGGAGCGTTATGTATAACGGAAAGTCTCGTCACATAAGATGCAGACATAGAACCGTTAGACAACTACTTTCTAGTGGAATTATCACAATTGATTATGTAAAATCAAAGGATAATGTGGCGGATCCGCTTACAAAAGGCCTAACTAGAGAGGGAGTTGAGGAATCATCTAAGGGAATGGGACTATGGCCGAGGACAAGTCATCATGGTGGTAACTCTACCTAGAATTTTGGAGGTCCGAGATCTAGGTTCAAGGAGCACAAATAAAGTTATGCATGACCGGTTCAACATTATCAAATATAATATTTTAGTCCATTCTCGTAATGAAGACAATGTTCAGTACAAGGATAAAATGTTAAGATAATTTTTAATGGTTTCTAAGTTTGATACCGTGTATATCAAATAGTGTATCTACGGGATAACACGTTTAGGAATCACCTATGTAAGTATGAAGTGTAAGCCGCTTCAAGGAGAATTCTGTAAGGCCAGTTCTCTACGCACTTATGAACCAGGTGGTGTTCATGGCTGAAACGAACACAACAATGAGAACCAAAGACGGTTAAGGGTTGATTATGTGACTTATGGTTGTCTAGATATACACTAAAGCTCGACGGTTCAAAGATATCAATTCTACCGATTGACCGAGTATATCCGACATAAGTTCACTACGAAAAGTTCAAAGGGAAACATACTTATCCAGATGCGATTAATCCTTACTTGCGAATCATACTTTATTTTCATGCATGTTTTTTCACATATGCCCATTCCCCATTCATGTAGGGGATTGTTGCGGTTTTTTCTTTAAAAGGGTGTGAATGGGAAATGGAAGAGGCACCTTTTGGATTGCACCTCTCCATCTCACCCTTCCTTTTGTCTATAAATTTAGAGGCTTGCCTCATTTTTAAGAGATGGAAAAATCTGAAAATTTCTCCCCTCTTTTCTATATTGTTGCATTATTTTCAAATAAACATAAGTGTCGTCGAGTGTGATTTGCTCCGTCTGTTGAATTCGCTGAAATTCTGTAATTTCGATTGCCAGTATTGCAGAATAGTTATTCCATTCTATCCTGGGAGGAATTAATCCAAAACCTTGGGCAACAGTGAGGGGATTAAATTCCTTAAGGACACACAAACAACTTGTGGGCTCGGAATTATTATTTCACGTTTTGTTTATTGAACTAACGTTTGTTTACTTCTTTGATTTTCTAATTTTTAACACAGTATCTCCAACAATAATCACTTCTTTTGCCACATCAGCATGAGGGGTTTAATAGATATATAATTTTTATGTGATTTAAATTTTTATTAGGTACTAGTCTTGTTTTAGTTGAGGGGTCTAAATGAAAATTGAAGCAGATTTTATGGACTGTCTATGATATTTGGCCATCTCAAAATCATTACAAGCTTTAGACTCAAACTCTTACAACCAAACAAATCTAGCATTACTTGCACAGAGTCATGTGTCTGCCGCTTTAAGATTCTATACCAAGTTCGAACAGAAGTCGATCTTTGCTTTAAAATGTACGTTATACGTACTATAAGGAATCTCTTAAAAATAGTAAAACAGTAACTTTACAATACAATTTGTTACAATTAGCTACTCCCTCCGGTCCACAATAAGTGTCCAATTGGACCAAAATCAAAAAAGTAAATTGGACCAAAATCAAAAAGTAAAGTGGACAACTATTGTGGACCGGAGGGAGTAATAGTTTGTGCCTTACAAGGAACATTATTTCCTTTGTGACTTTTCAAATTTGTACTATATTGAACTTCGGCTAGGATACTTGCTGCGGGCACAGCCATGGAATTTAGAGTAGATGAAAGCATAGGGCCCGGAAATACCAAATTCTTGCAACCAGGAAACCATCAGTTCCATTTATTGAAACAAGAAACAAGGCTGAGGGACATGCAAGCAAGTGCTCAGGTATGCCCCCAGAGTAAATTCCCATGTCATTTTCAGTTGGTATAAAGCAAATCCCTAAAATGGAAGATGAAAGAAAGCAAGAAAGAAAGCAGATGTTCCAAGAATGTTTAAATTATGACCCATGCATACCAGAAGAGAAACTATGGCTAAACAAGAGAAGCTAATTTGGGAGTTATGATTTCAAGAAGCCCCCTTGGATTCTCGACATGAACCCAATGACCGGAATTGGGAAGGATATGATACGACATCTTGCCTTCAGATTCACCACCTCCATTGGAGGCAAGACTTTCAAGTTTTTGGACAGTCTCCGGATCCCACCTATCACTTTTCTCAGCACGCACAATCGCTATCTCTGTCCCTTTAGGTGGGTGCTCCAGCAGAGGGCAATAATCTTTCTCCCTGATAAGTTCCATGTTCAGTAAACAACCTTCAAACAAATGATTCTTATTGACTAGATACTGAGAAGAGTACTGAAGAATGGATCCGGTTTTACCTGTAAGAATTAAACATCTCAACAGCAGCTTCAATATTAAAGGTCCATGTCATCCAATCCCCTGATTTCTGAAGATTGCTGCCTAGCCATTCTGATAACGCCTTTGAAAACCCAAGTTTCAACATGTGATCCACCAGCCATCTGAAATGCAAAATTCATGTCAGAGATAACAACATACCAAAACATGTAATCAACCGACAAAACTATAAGAGAATATTCAGTTAGGCAAGATTAGACTCATAGAAAAGAGGTGCAAGTATAGTATGCTATATAGCACTTGGGTTTTCTACTTCCCAGAAGTTAATTTAGCCTTAACCATGACATCTGCCAAGCTCATAGATTTGCTATTTACAAAATAGTATAAAAAGCACAAATGTTTTGTAAGTGTCAGACTACTGCAAACCACAAAATATGTGATTTTTCACCCATTCCAAGTGCTGCTGCTTTCTACGTCCAATTGAATGTTATAGACCAACCGCTAATAATTTGCTAGACTGTTTTCTAAATCATCCAAAAATTATTGAAAACAAGTTGGTTGGGGATAATTCTGTGTCAATCTGGACACCACAATGGCACATAGATCTTGAGCACAACTACTATAGACACACAACCAAAATGATGCATATATAGTTTTAGGAAAAAAGTGATCAGAGGGCATAGAGATTCCACTTTCGAGATGGGATTGATGAAGGTAGGCTCTGCAGTGTTTGCATAACTTTCTCTACATCTCTACTGCTATCCTCAGGGTCTACCTTTCCAGGGACGGAATCCAATACCCAGAGCTGTTCTGCATCAGGTGAGTGAACTATAAATTAGCATATGAATTCAGCAAGACACGATGCACGTCGAACAATCAGATGTAGGTAAAAGCAGGCGATTACTCAGATATTTCGGGAAACTGTATATTATCAAAGTACCCACATGACTCACTTTTGCATGTCATTTCCACGTTTACTGGAAGAGTTTGTGGCAAGTAGCTGCATAACCAAATTTGGATGTGTGATTTGGCTGCCAAGCTACACTAGGGCAGCGCATGCAGCGGTTTCCAGGTTTATGTTGATTTCAAGAGTTTGTAGATGCTCCAAAATTACAAGGACTTCCAAGTAAGAGACTTATTTTCAAGCATCATTTCGGAGTGTAGATCTAGCTCACAACGAAAGTTAAGTGCTTATCCTTTTTTATAAAGGGAAGGACAATAAGAGGTCTGAAGGCAAAAACATAACCATAGTGGGGATGAATCATAAAGTATTTCTATAACAAGAACCTACTCCCACGGCTTTCTGTTTGCCCCTCCATTAAAAAAAAATATATATCTATACAAATTTATGTGCATTCACATTTTCTGACTTTGACGCTCTTTATCTTCTCAAAATACAGGCTACCATCTGGTTGTAGCTCCTTCATGGTTAGAACTTAGAATAGTTATCTATAAAGCATCCTAGATCAGGGAAGTAAAAGATGGAACTACGAACATATAGAGAAGATATAGAAAAGCCATCATGGTCGACCAAGGGCAAACCCGTCATTTCAGGTATTTTATATTTTCTTTCCCACAAGGCACAAAACCTAAGTCTAGAAACATCGACCCTTCCATCTCTTTTACTCCTATTCTCCTTCTTCGATAAAAAATAAAAATGTCTCCTTCACACTTTCACAGAGAATATTCTTTCAGGTGTGTGAAAATGGATAGCATATTTAGTTAGATTTTTTCAGATTATATAGGCCAAAATCTTCTCCTCTACCTGGATTTAGCTAATTTTGAGTTTTCCTCTAACACCTCTTTGTTTTAAACCTTTTCCTTTATGCTATATGTAATTGCAGGGGAAGATTAACAGAGCAGGGGAAGTATGTCAAATACACATCAGTATTTCATATAGTCAGGCTAGCAAAATCTATTGTTCCAGGTAGTTTCTTGAAACAAGGCTTTCAGGTTTAGCATTTTGTGTTATTCGCTGTATAAACAAAATTAAGGAGAATATTTGCTCTCTTTTGAAGTCTATTTACTAACATTAACATTGGACAAAATCTGATTTGTTTGGATGATTCATCTATTTGTTATGCTTGAATTTGTTATTTTCTTCCTTCAATCCTTAGTTTGAAAATTATCTAAGACTATGTTTATGCTTTCCGTTCATGAATAAAAAATTTTGCTAACTGAAACGAAGTGTTGTTAACCCAGACGTTACAAATAGTAGTATATTAGTACTGGAATGCAAATGGCAACAGTTTAATGCTCCATAAAATTACTACGTTGTTTCTTTCACCACAACTTGGATATGAATAATCTTTCTTTTATTCAAAAAGGATAGGTTAGCCGACAATAGCAGTAACTTGTTTATTGCCTTTTATTGAGGAGAGTTTGAATAAGAAATGAAATTATTGTAAGGTAAATTTGACTGTTGCATCTTCAATATTAGGGAATAATGATATATCTGTTGACATGTGAATGTGATACGGTCTAATTACTTGGCTCTTGTTGATAAATGCTTTCATGTTCAAGTAACAATGACGTCCCATTTCTGTTATGTTTTGAAAGGTCTTTTATAGCTTCTGGTTAAGAGTTAGTTAAGCCTTTTTTTCCTTCTTTCGACTTAACTCTGATAAATTTGAGCTCTTAAGTATGACTTCTTATAGTTTGACCTATCTTTAAACATGACTTTCCAAATTTGTGATTTGGTGATTAACTGAAAATGAATCCCCCATTTTGAAAGGCTATTACCATGCAATGTTAGAAAATCTATTATTGAGTAATTGAGTCTATATTATATTTGATTCCTCAAAACTCTGTTGGACAAATTCCTTTAGAATATATTTTCTAGAAGAAACTTCTTAGTTAATTCCATAATAAATGTGGGTATACTCCAACCTCTATCCCGAAGACTCTCTTCTCAAGTTCTTCAAGGAATAGCTACTAGCTTGTAGTTGCAGCATTTTTATCTCTGTAGTGTCAGATGCATTATGTTATGTTCTCAAAAGTAGGTCATATGTTCATCTTATTCTATTTTGAGATTTCCCTCAATCTTATTTAATGTCGTTGAAGAGTGATACCTCGGAAAAGTTAACTTTTTTTATGGACTATTTCAACAGCAAATTACTCCTAAAAGATCATTTTATTATATTGGTAGTAATTTTTATGTGAATTTTAAATATTATCCCATCCAATAAGGTATTTATATTTAGCTTTGTAATTTCTTTTCAACTATTTTGTGCTTTCTTTTTTGTTTCATTTTACTATGAATTTTTGTATTCTGATATCTAGAGTCTCACTTGCTGAAGAAAAAAGAAAAACACATGTAGAGCTGAAAATTCTATGCTTATAAAAGAAAATAAGAGCTCGCTTGGACTTGGTATCTCTTATGCTCAATAAAATTTTCAGTAATTGACAGCTTTTGCTGTTGAAAATTTATGGTAACTTCTTTTTTCTTTTTAGAAGTATATTCTGTTGTATTGAATTTTTACTAGGTTGAAGCTTTAGAAGTTCCATTAAGTTGGCGAGAAAAAGATTGAAGTGAAAAAGCTTGTAATTCCAAATCATGTATGTTGAATTATATGTTGAGGTGTTATCACAAAAATGTCATGAATAAAAGTTGAAACAAGAACCTTAACAAGTTCTAGAATACTAAGTCTGTGGAAGGGGACTAGGAAAAGTTGATAGGCTTGTGAAACTCAAGATGAGGTAATAGTTATACAACATCTTGCTCAACTACCCTGCTCCTCCTTTTACTATGCATGTTGAGACCTCTAAAGGATTAAAGGTTGTTATACAATAGGCTTCAAGAATTAAAATAAAATAGATTCTCCAAGTTCCAACCCTTCATTTGAGAGAAGGGACCAAATACTTTGAATTTGTTGTTGGAGCCCCTCAAAATTTTTACAAGCTCAAAATGTAAATCATTATCATCATGATGTTTTAAATTAGGTATCAATTGTTGTATTTATAACTAATGTGAATATATCGAAAAGGTAAGTACTTTAATTGATGTTGTTACACGTAAAACCCCGTATCTGAAATATAAAAAATGAAACATCTTTGTTTTTATTTTGATTTACATTAATGTTGACTATTATTCTTTTTCTAATTTCGATGTCGGTATTAGCTAAATTCTATTGGTCCGTAGAGCCATAAGAGGGGCCTCGTGAATTTACATCAATGCTTCATTTGTCATTCTTGGTTTGCTTGTGTTGTTACCCTTTTTTTAATCTTTCATGAATCGAGGGTCTACCAGAAGCAACCTTTCTGCCTTCTTAAAAGTAGGGGTAAGGTCAGTGTACACATTACCCTTTTCGGACCCCACGTGTAGGATTACATTGGATTTATTGTAGTTCTTTCATTTGTGTACTTCTTGGAGAAGCTCAATGAACAAGCATCATAAGTAGGATGTTTCTTTGTATGATGAAAGTTTTAACTCATTATTGTAATGATCTATTGGCTGATAATTTAAAACTTTCATATTTGCTGACACAATTGGAACACATATATCTTTGTTAAATGCTCGAGATGGGTTAGCTCCATGCAAAATAAAGCTAAAGGGAAAATTAGACTATCCTGATACTGTATTGGTCTCAAAACCTGTCATACCCGATCAATGATGTTTGTAGGGATGATATTTGCCCGCTAGAGCCTAGAAAGTGAAAAGGCATATGAAAGTAGTTTTATTTTTTTAAAGATCATTGTTTATGGGAACTGATCACTTGGATACAATATTAATTATTGTGCTAACTCCAATGCTAAGTTTATAGGCACCAAATCTACTAAACTTCACCTTGTAAAATAAAAATGTACTATATCTATCCTAGAGTCTTTAAACTTAACTACAGAGTTGAATGTTCAACTATGGTAAAATAATAAATAAATAAAAAGGTGAGTGCTAAGCTCCGGTAGGTTCATTTGAGTTAGCTTTAGTTTGCAGTAATTTAAATTTCTTTGTTAGGTGCTACTTCATAAGCACAACGTTGAGCCCGTGCTCAGCACGGGCTTGACATTATCTAGTATAGAGAAGAAGGGAATTCAAAAGGGGGAACAGAGAGAAAGTATTGCCAGTGATGAAATACAAATGCTTAACATTGTGTAAATATCTTTTACTTTTAGTTTTCTCTTCTCTCAAATATCTCCAAAACAAGGTTCTTTTCTTACTTGGTGTAATCAGGGATAAACGAAAAATGTAACTTAAACTTCCTGAAAACATATTGCACTAAATGAAGGAGGACATTGCTTAAATAGGCAAAGTAATATCTTGGATATACTATGAAAAACTCAACAACTACTCCATATCTTTTATGATAACAATGGTGTCCGACCTAGTTCGTGTGAACCTCTACTATTCCACCCCGTACCTACTACCTCCCACTAGCTTAGGAAAAACTTCACAGCTTTATCACATAGAAAAAGAAGTTTACTGAGATGGTAGGACAGAAAAAATGGTTGAAATTAAACTATCATTCATCAAATAAATCTGTAACATGATTTTGTAACAGCTAATCTGATCTGCTATTCATAAATGAACTTCAAAAGAAGGTCCTAGCTATACAAATTTTCAATCAATTGCAAGAAAGAGCAAGCACCTGCTTGGGCAATCGAGCTGATTGGCCATAAACACCACGTGAGCAGCTGTCAGCATACTGCAAGGCGACCTTGCCACCCATGGAATGCCCTATAACAACATCAGGCCAATCCCAACCCTGTGAATTCACCAAATTAGCCACATCTTTAGCAGCATTTTCCATATCATGAGGTGGCATGAAACCTTCAATTTCAGCTGATTTCCCATGATTCCTCAAATCCACAAGAACCATCTTCCAATTTACACCATCTAAAACAACAAACAGATAGAAGCATATGTTAATAATTTTGAACTTACAGGACCTAACATACAGAGAACTCTATATCCCAATTATAAATGAGTTTAACTAATATGCACCGAAAGTGCAATGAATTTTTACGCTATCAAGTCATCTTTACCTGTTTGACTTTGACCTGTTGTGGCAGGTAACTTGCATTATTTTATTATTACAAATCCCACTTTTATGGATGTTTACCTGGCTGACCAATAACATAAGAAAAGAAAAAAAGAATCTTTTTGTATTTGTTCAATGAGAAATGGGAGTCTGTTTTGTCAATCAGACTTCAATCAATCCCTTCATATTTCGATCCAATCAATAGATCAATCAAGAGGCTAATCTCTTTCAGTTGGGTATACTATAAGTTAAAGTAATTACGTCTGGTTAGGGATTTGTATGTCACTAGTAGTTAGGTCCAGTGTTAGCTGTAAATTCTGATTAGAGACATATATGTCTTAGTGATAAAATTTAAAAAACAACCTGAATATTAATGTCTTTACAGAATGCGAGTATAACGGATCACCAACTAATTTAACTAGTTTGACAATGAGATGTACCTGCAGAAAGGGAGGTAAAGTTTTAACCTAACAGGACCGAATTAGCACAATTATCAATTATCTTGAGCTCGAGACGTAGTTGATTAAGTGACTAAAGTACCTGAAGAAAGGGAGGAAGCGAGGGATCGAGAGAAGGATCGCCAATTACGACCGGAACCTAAGAGGCCGTGAAGTATAAAAGCTGTGAAATTGTAAGGTTTTTCCGGCGAAGATCGGACTTCTTCGAAAGCTACAGTGGCGATGGAACGATTTGGCCGGTGGATATACGGTGTCGATATGGTTATAACCCGGTTCAGGAGTCTACGGCCCTCTACCGGTTTGGTTCTGCAAATGCTCGACATTATCGGTCTGGTTTTCTGCTGCGAAGTTCCTTTCTTAACTGCTTTGCCTTTTATACTGATATTTGAATTTGAGTGAGTGCAGAATTTTTATTTAAAGAAAGAATAGAAGATAATATTTGATATCTTAAAAAAACGAGCTTTTTAGTGTTGGAGCTTATTTTATAAATAAGCAGTTACATGTTTGGTTAAAAGTGCTGAAACTTAAAAAAAGTTGTTGAAGTGTTTGGCAAACGAGCGGTAATAAGCACTTTTTCTTATTAAAAAGATAAAAATATAAAAGAGGAAAGAAGAGGGTAATTTTGGTATTATAAAAACTTATAAGGGCAAAAGAGTAATTTTATTGGTCAAACTAAAATGGCTTTTAAGCCAAAATAAAAAAGTTGGGGTTAGCCAACTTGTTGCTTTTGGCTTTTTTAAAGTACTTTTTAACTTTTTCTAAGCAGCTTTTTGTTGTTGTCAAACACTCCCAAAAATAAAAAAGTGCTTAAAAGCTGGTCAAACCAGCTTTTAAGCCCGTCCAAACACCCTCATAGAGCCCTTCGGATTAACTTATTTTAAGTACTTTTAAGTTAAAATAGCTTTTAAATCATTTTATGGAGTTTGAATAAAGTAAAAAAAAGTGCTTTTAACTACTTATTTTTAAGCTAAAATTATAAAACAAGTCAAAAGTTAGAAATTCTAATATATGGCTTAAAAGCTATTTTGGCTTAAAAGTTAGTTGAAATAAACCCATCCAAACGGGCTCATATTATGGTCTTAAATTCTACGGAAAATGGCATAAAATGCCCTTTTACTATATGAAATAGGGCAGGCTAGTCCTCCGTTAAAAGTCGGTCTCTATTCTGCCCTTGCCGTCAACAAATGGGCTCGTTTATGCCCTTCATCACTCACAAAAGACTCATAAAGCAACGTGGAATATATGTGAGGACAAGTTAGACCTAGTTCGAATTGTAAAGGGGCATATATGAGTCAGTTATAATAGTCATTTCTCAAATACTTCACAACTCCATATCAGTTTACTTAGACACCTATTTGATAACATGTGACGACTCGACCCGTCGTCTCATGAGTCACCGCTCCATTTTCCCTATTTTCTGCTTCTTTATGCTTCATTATCAGTGTCTTGTGTGAACGAGTTGGTTTGGATTGATTTTAGAAGGAAATGAGATACTTAGTCTCTTTAAGGAAGGCTTAGTTTGGAAAAGTCAATCGGATGTTGACTTATGTGTTAGAGGGCTCGAATATGATTTTCGATGGTTCAGTTAGATTTGGGGGATGATTTGTGATTTAGGAGTGCGATCGAAAGTGATTTTGTAGGTCCGGTGTAGAATTAGGCTTGAATTGGCGAAGTTAGTATTTTAGTGATTTCCGGTTGGTAGGTGATATTTTGATCCGAGGGTCAGAATAGGATTCCGAGAGTTGTTAAAGCTTCGTTATGTGACTTGGGATGTGTATGTAAAATTTCAGGTCATTCGGAGATGATTTGGTTGGGCTTTTGATCAAATGCGTGTTTTGGAAGTTTTAGAAGAACTTAGGCTTGAATTCGATGTAATTTGATGGGTTTGGTGTTGTTTGAGGTGTTTTGGTGATTGGAGAAAGTTTGAATGATGTTTTAGGATGCGTTGGTGCTTTTGGTTGAGGTCTCGGGGGCCTCGGGGTGATATCGGATGGCTAACGGGAAGATTTTTAAACTTGAGAAATTTCAGAGTTTTGCTGATTGCTGGTATTTTCGCACTTGCGGCTTGGGGACCACAGGTGCGGTGTTGCACATGCGGGGAAATAACCACAGATGTGATTTTGGAAGAGGAAGTCTGGGACCGCAGATACGGTGGGGGAACCGCATCTGCGGAGCCGCATATACGGCTGGTGGACCGCAAATGCGGTTTGGGCCAATTTGTGATTTTCCGCACAAGCGGTCGAGGTGGCCGCATCTGCGAAGCCGCAGATGCGGAAAAAGTGTCGCAGAAGAGACTTTTGGGCTTTTAATGATTTCCCGCAGAAGCGGACATTTAACCGCAAATGCGTCACTGCAGAAGCGGTTGAGGGGTCGCAGATGCGGAAACCCCTGGGCAGAAGGTATATAATTCATCCTTCGCGATTTTTAAAGGGTTTTATCATTTCTAACTTCGGATTGAGGACTTTTGGGCGATTTTGAAGATGGATTTCAAGAGAACTTCGATGAGATAAGGATTTTTGACTCAAAACACGATTCTATGGTGCTATTTTATGAATTAGGGCTGGAAATTTAAGGAATTTATGGACAAAAATGGTGGTTTGAGGCTCAAACTTAAGAGAGAAAACATTGAGGATTTGAAGGGTCAATTGAACCCCGATTCTTGTGTTTTTGATATGTATAAACTCGTGGGGAGATAAAGAGTCTAAAGAACAACAACAACAATGATGTGAAAATTTTTGACCGGGGCTCTAGTTTTGCTAATTTCGAGATTTTTAATATATTTCAATTGTTTTCGATTGGATATTATTTCCTTAGCATATTGTGACGTATTCGTTATGGTTTTGATCAGATTTGACGCGCGAGGAGGTCGATTTGAGAAACAAGGGCATAGCGAGCTAGAGTTTGGCCGGCTTGAGGTGAGTAATGATTATAAATGATGTCCAAAGGGTTTAAAACCCTGGATTTACACAACGTAGTGCTATGTCGAGGTGAGACACACGCTGTATGATGAGCGTGTGGTCCATTACTACTGGGGATTGGGACTTGGTCCATTCCGATTGATGATTTTACTGTATTTTTGACTGAGATTTAATTATTATCATTATGATTTGGGCTAGTTGTCATGTTTGAGGCCTTGTGCCGACCTGTAGAACCCTTAGGGGCACTTTTACTAATTGACCTTACTTTACTTGTTAAAAATCATACCCTCAGTCATATTTCTAACTGTTTAATACAATATGAAATGGCTTTTAAAATTGCTAATCCGAAATAAAAATAATATGTGGGCTGAGATCCCTATCGCATACTAGTATGCCCGAGAGGCTGTGATCATATTGACTGAAAGGGGTTGGGAACCCAATAGTGAGGATGCATTATATGTTATGGGTCGGACTGCACGCCGCAGCAAATGTATATTTTTTATATATATATATATATATTGATCGGGCTGCGCGCCGCAGCAATATAACGCTTGGGTTGTAGGAGCCCCTCCAGAGTCTGTACACCCCCAGTGAGCGCAGTCGACTATTATTATGGATCGGGCTGTGCGCTACAACGATAAACGGATCGGGCTGCATACCGCAGCGGTATATTTATGATTTCGGTTATTGCGGAAAGCATATGAGTTGAGTACTGGTTTTAAGGAATCTCACTTGAATTCTTCATTATTTGTTGTTTAAATGTTCTTACTGCTTAGTGCTTTTACGCGATTTCATACTATCAATCATTATTTATTATTATTACTCACTGGGTCGAAGTACTCACATTACTCTCTGTACCATGTGTGCAGATCCAGGTGTTCCTGAGGTGTAGTACGAGCTATCCTGCGGTTCAGATTTCACCGGAGTTGACGAGGTAGCTGCATGACGTCCGCAGACCCAATTTCTCCCTTTATCTTTCCTTACTTTTTTCGCATTTTAGACTGTTCATGTAGTAGACTATTGAACTCATGTACTAGAGGCTCTTGACTTGTGACACCGGATCGGTGGGGCATTGTAGAGATTGTTATTATTGTGGTTTTCGTGCATTTCATCTTTTATTTCAGACGTCTATTCATATTAGTTTGGTAATTTAATTTTGCTAATCGGTATTGGATTTTAAAGAAAGGGTTTGAGAGTGTTGAATTGGTCGGGCTTGCCTAGCCTGTATTGGGTGCCATCACGATCGGGGTTGGGATCGTAACATAACACCAAACTAATTAACATAGCAAATAAACTCAGTCATAGACACAACAAATGAACGACAATGACTTTATTAAATCCTTGTATAAAAACATAAAGCTTCAGTACATAATAAAAAACAATACTTAAGCTACAATAACACTAACATTACATATCATTTCGCACTGATCGAAAGAGCATAACAAGACATCCCAATATCACACACTTGAAAATTCACATCTTCTTTCGAAATTTAGCATCAAGCACAACTGAGTACTCTAAATCGGTCATTTTCTTTATTAGAATATTTCTTTGCAATTCCAAGGCTTCTATTCCTCCATGACCGACGAGCAACATAACATTCTCAAGATCAAATTTTCTTTTGCAGAGCATTTCTTTCATGGATTAGATCTTTCCTTTCCTTCTTTAAACTGCATATGAGACTCGAAACTCTAGGAGGAAGCTCTTTATCTTGCCATTCTCGATAGGAATATTTTTCATCCAAAAAATAAAAAATAATAAAATAAATTTACAAGCAAATCGGAATAATTAAAAGAACTCATCAAAATATTTACTTACCTCATGCTTTGGGCACTTGAAAAACCTTCTCCTAGCATATAAATGTGTCCATGCCATAAAATAATTGGCAGTAAGCCCGTAATGACACCTCCTATTCGACCCATTTGAGCTACTAGAACATTCCAATATTGTCTTTCGTTATGATTCGACCCTTTTGAGCTACTAGGATTTAATGAAGTCATTGCCGTTTATTTGAATGTTTGTGTCTATGACTTAGTTTATTTTCTGTGATAATTAGTTTGGTGTTGTCAAATTGGAGTCTAAGCAAAATTAATATGGAGTCGTGAAGTATTTGAGAAATGACTATTATAACTGACTTATATATGTCCCTGTACAATTCGAACTAGGCTAACTTGCCCTCACATATATTTCACGTGGCTTTATAAGTCTTCCTTTAGTGATGGAGGGCATATACGAGCCCATTTGTTAGGACAGAATAGAGGCCAACTTTTAACGGAGGGCTAGCCTGTCCTATTTCATATAGTAAATGGGCATTTTAGGCCCTTTTCCGTAAATTTTATTATATAGAAAAGGGGAAAGTGTTGTTGACCAAGGGAAAAATTGACATATTGCTCATTCATAAGGATGCTTTCCTCAATGCGCAGTCAGATAGCTTCTCTCATATTTTAGAATCTGCTTTTATCTCTTTTTGTTTCAAGGATGGAAAAACATAGCCGCTTTTTCCAACTCTTCCGCTACTTTAAAGTTCTTTGTGAGTTCTCTTTATTTCAGGTCAGCTTTATTCTTAATTTTACCCCCCAATTTCTTTTCTTCCCTAATTTCTTTTAGTATTCTTCAGACTTCTGAATTCACGATTGAAAATTATGGACGATCTCATTATTAATTTTTCTAATTCTCTCTCCAATTTCATGGCTGATGTGAAGGTTTTTCAATTGTCATCCTCGTATAACTATAATATTTTCTTTATAGTTGTAGATTTATTTTTCAAAAAGAAAATAAATTTGTGCCTTCTCTCGGTTAGCTTCGCCCTTGTAGCCTGTGAGTTTTACATTATTTTTTTCTGTTTGTTCATTTCATTGTTCTGATATAATTTTTAGTGGCTATTTGTTATTATTATTATTATTATTATTATTATTATTATTATTATTATTATTATTATTATTATTATTATTATTATTTTAGGTGGGTCATTTAGGTGAAACAAGGTTGTTTTATGGCATCTCAAAGCTTTGAGAAAGATTTATTCTTAACAAAGATTTTCTGTTTGTGTTTAATTTTTTTTAAACAAAATTGTTTTGGCAGCTCAGAAATTGAGAAGATTCAATTCTTGAAGAGTCAAAATTCCTTTTTTATTTTATTTTATATTCTAAATTATGAAAGTTTATGTGGAATGATTTATGTGATAGAAGAGTATTCTGGTAGCTCGGGTGGTGGCAAGATTCCGTTCTTTAAGAATAAAATGTTTATCTAGCTCGTGCGCTTAGTTGTCACATGCACATTGGCTACTATGTTCGACCGTATGCAATTTTATTATTGTAATGACCCGGCCGGTCATTTTGAGCTCTAGCGTGTCGTTCAGCTCTCAGAGGCTATGAGCAGCTTCATTTCAGTATTATAACTTGTATGCGCGGTCGGAATCAAATTTCGGGAAGTTCAGAGTTGATTTGGAAAGAGAATTCTTATTTCGGAAGCATAAAGTTAAAAGGATTTACTAAGATTATATTTTTAAGTAAATGACCTTGTAATCGGGATTTGAAGGTTCCAACAGGTTCTTATGATAATTTTGGACTTGGGCGTATGCCCAGATCGGGTTTTGGATGACCGGGGAGTGTTTTGGTGCACATTGTGGAAGTTAGTATTTTGGAAGAAATTTCATAAGTTTGGCTTGAAGCGCATTTTAGTGTTATCGATGTCTGTTTAGGATTCTGAGTCTGGGAGCAGCTCCGTATAGTGATTCTGGAGTTGGGAGCGCAATCAGAAGTGAATTCGGAGGTCCGTAGGTCATTTTGGAGCCATTTGGCTAAAGCTAGTAATTTGGAGGTTTTGAGAGGTTTGACTGGAAGTGGACTTTTTGATATCGAGGTTGGAATTCGATTCCGAAAGTTGGAGTAGGTTTGTAATGTTGAATATGACATGTGTGCAAAATTTGAGGTCAATCAGACGTAATTTGATAGGTTTAAGCATCAAAAGTAGAAGCTGGAAGTTCTAAAGTTCATAAAGCTTGGATTGGAGGTTGATTCATGATTTTAGCATTGTTTGATGTGATTTGAGGCCTCGAGCAAGTCTGTAATGTATTTTGGTTCTGGTTGGTGTGATTGGTCGGGATCTCGAGGGCCTCGGGTGTGTTTCGTGTTGTATTGTGCTCTTATTTGATGTTTCAACGCCGTTTCTTTGGTCATAAAGGGGTACTATTTAAGAAAATGAGCTCCAAATTAATTTTTTTATTGAACTATTGGATCCGTATTATAATTTCAGAGCCATAGCAAAAAGAATCATCGAATTTGGACATCATATGAGGGAATTATGCTCATTTCCGTATCGAGAAAGTGCTGGTTGCTGTCATAACCGCAGAAGCGGAAATTCTACGCAGAAGCGGGACCTTTAGGAAAGACTTTATATTCTTGAAATTCTTGTCGTGCCACTTTGTTGATCCGAGAACTAAACTTCAGTATTCTATTCTCTCGCAGACGTACTACCGGACGTGGCGGACGACCACCATTGCCACCCACTAGAGGCCGCGGACGCGGCCGTGGTCGTGGCCGAGGCAGAGAAGCAGGGGCAACACCAGTTGACCCACCGATTGCCCCCTCTTAGGATCAGCCTCCAGCTGTAGAGATTCCAGCAGCACCTGCTCAGGCACCAACTGAGCCTATTGTGATTCCGGGACTTCAGGAGGCCCTAGCTCAGATTTTATCAGTTTGCACTGGCCTGGCTCAGGCAGTCTCGGCCACTACCGCCGCAGCTATATCTCAGACCGGGGGTGGTCATCAGACCCCCGCAGCTCGCACTCCTGAGCAGGTAGTGCAAGGTTTGCAGACACCAGAGGCGCCACCAGCTTAGCAGGTTACCCCAGTTCAGCCAGTTGCCCCAGTTCAGCTGGTTGCACCGGTTCAGGATGTTATGGTTCCAGTTATGCCAGATGATGAGCAGCGTCGTCTTGAGAGGTTCAGCAGGCTTTCACATCCTACTTTCAGCGGTATTCCGGGCGAGGATGCCCAAGCTTTTCTCGATAAGTGTCGACGTATGCTTCGGACAACAGGGATCTTAGAGTCGAGCGCGGTATCATTTACCACCTTTCAGTTCTCAGGAGCAGCCTTTACATGGTGGGAGGCATATGAGCGGCGTAGGCCGGCAGGTGCAGCGCCGTTGTCATGGCAGGAGTTCTCTACTATCTTTCTAGAGAAGTGGGTACCACCGTCGCAGAGAGAGGAGCTGTGTAGGCAGTTTGACTGGCTTTGTCAGAGAGATATGACTGTGATGCAGTATGAGGTGAGATTCTCAGAGTTGGCTCGTTATGCTCCATGGATGGTCCCGACTGATCAGGAGCGGATTAGACGGTTTGTGGACGGACTCGTTTATCCCATCCGTATTCTGATGACTCGAGAGAGTATCCTGAGCCATACCTTTGAGGATGCAGTGGATATTGCTCGTGATATTGAGACGGCTCGCCGTCAGGAGAGAGAGGAAAGGGAGGCCAAGAGGTCTCGAGGATCAGGTAGCTTCAGTGGTGCTCCGTCTTGGGGCCAGGTTCAGCAGAGTAGAGGTCGTTCTTCCAGGCCTCATCAGTCAGCTCGCTCAGAGTATCGTGGGTCATCTTCTGGTCGGGGTTATGAGGGCTCTCATCAGGGTCAGCCATCTCTTAGTGCACTTCCAGCGTAGAGTTCGTCTTATGCCCCATCTGTTCAGGGTTCATCCTGGCCGAGTTCATCAGCTAGCCACACTGGCGCGATGGGTTCCCTTCAGTCCCAGCCCTCAGCACTCGGGAGTTGCTATGAGTGTGGTGAGTTCGGGCATATGCGGAGGGAGTGTCCCCGCCATGCATCCAGTCCATCTCAGCATAGGGGTCAGCCCTCATCCTCTTGTCTAGTATCTTCAACACCCGCTCCGCCAGCTAAAGGTGAGGGACAGGAAGCTAGGGGTCGCCCCTGAGGGGGAAGCCGATCGGGTGGTGGTCAGGCTCGATTCTATGCTCTTCAGGGCCGGTCAGATGCTGTTATCACAGGTATTATTTCAGTCTGCCACATGGATGCCTTAGTTTTATTTGATCCCGGATCTACTTATTCCTATGTATCTTCATACTTTGCTCATCATTTGGGTACGACCCGAGGGTGTCTTCCGTTACCTGTGTACGTATCTACCCCGGTGGGCGATACTATTATTGTGGGCCATGTATATCGGTCCTGTCTTGTTACTATTGGGGGTCTGAAGACCCGAGTTGATTTGTTGCTGTTGAGCAAGGTAGATTTCGATGTTATTCTAGGCATGGATTGGCTATCCCCGTGCCATGATATTCTAGATTGCCACGCCAAGACAGTCACATTGGCAATGCCAGATATTCCGAGGATCGAGTGGCGTGGTATGACTGATTATGTGCCCAGCAGGGTAATCTCTTACTTAAAGGCCCAACGAATGGTTGGGAAGGGATGTATATCATATTTGGCATTTGTGAGAGATGTTGGAGCTGAGACTTCTAGCCTTTATTCTGTTCCCGTTGTGAGGGATTTTCCAGATGTGTTTCCAGCAGACCTACCGGGCATGCCACTGGATAGGGATATTGATTTCGGTATTGATCTGGTTCCGGGCACTCAGCCTATCTCTATTCCTCCCTATCGTATGGCACCAGTTGCGTTGAAGGAGTTGAAGGAGCAGCTTCAGGAACTCCTAGATAAGGGGTTTATTTGTCCTAGTGTGTCACCGTTGGGTGCACCAGTCTTATTTGTGAAGAAGAGAGATGGCACAATGAGAATGTGTATTGATTACAGGTAGCTGAACAAGGTGATAGTGAAGAATAATTATCCACTACCCCGCATTGATGACTTGTTTGATCAGCTCCAGGGAGCGAGGGCATTCTCAAAGATTGATCTTCGATCAGGCTATCACCAGCTGAAGATTAGGGATTCTGATATTATGAAGACAACTTTCAGGACGAGATATGAGCATTATGAGTTTCTAGTTATGTCTTTTGGGCTGACTAATGCCCCGGCCGCGTTCATGCATTTGATGAACAACTTTGTTCCGGCCGTATCTGGATTCCTTTATGATTGTGTTTATTGATGACATCCTGGTGTACTCGCATAGCCAGGAGGAGCATGCTCAGCATTTGAGAGTAGTATTGCAGATGTTGAGGGAGGAGAAACTTTATGCAATGTTCTCCAAGTGTGAGTTCTGGCTTGGGTCTGTGGCTTTTTTGGGACAGGTGGTGTCCAGTGATGGTATACAGGTTGATCCGAAGAAGATAGAGGCGGTGCAGAGTTGGCCTAGACCGACCTCAGCCACTGAGATTCGTAGTTTCCTTGGGTTGGCAAGGTATTATCGCCGGTTTGTTCAGGGATTTTTTTCTATTGCGTCGCCCTTGACCAAGTTGACTCAGAAGGGTGCTCCATTTGTGTGGTCCGAGGAGTGTGAGGAGAGCTTTCAGAAG